>CAEGAE010038317.1:0-69596 GCA_903067095.1 Girardinus metallicus
TGCTGTACCATCCTTTGCCAGTCTTCCTAACCAGTGACCTGATATGATGAGCACAGCAACTTATAGCTGTGGGACAAGAAGGCTGATGTGACGGTGGTTCTCCTGAACACTAATCTTTGGTAATGTACTATCAGCCCAAACATTTTTTTTTTTAATTCATATTTGGTTAATTTGGGATTTTTAAAGGTTCCCCTTTGGGGCCCTTTTCTTAAGGGTGGGGGTGTTACGGCCCTGGGCCTTATGGGCTGGGTTACAGGTGTTTTTGTCTGTCTTTGTGCTCCTCCCCCTTGCAGGTGTTGCTGATCCGGTTGATTTGGAGCACAGAGTATTTAAACTTGGCGTCTCCACCTTCTGGGTCGCCTACGGCGTCCACGCTCCTGCTTGACACTTGTGTGGTTTTGTTGCCAGGCCTCAGCTCCCCTCCTTTTGCACATTTGAGTTTGTCTTTGTTTTTGCACTCAACACTTCCACATACACTCATACATTACATCCAAGCATTTGCATTACACTACTGATACTGACATCCACAATCCATTATCGTTTTTTTGTTAATAAATATTTCTTGTAATGCACTCTAACCACTGCATGGTCTCCCGTTTTTGTTATGACTTTGAGCCAGTCGTAACAGTCATCATAATCCATCCAGAGAACATTTTAATCTGAATAAGTCTGTTTGAAATGTAAAATATTACATATTTTAATATAAAATACTATATATTATATTATCCCTCATGCCATAAGGATACTAAACAATATTTTATTATATATACTTATAATGACACTTTTATTATTACTTGTTTATTTATTATTGGAGCCTTGCAACAAAATTTCTTTTAATTTGTACATTTTTACATGTGCAGTTGAATGACAATGAAATCTGCCTGTCTATGTCTAAAATGTGATAAAAGAAGTGACAATGAAACAGACAGCGCTTTAATCTGATGAACTCCTCCACTGCAGAAGAGCACAGAGGCTCTTGAGCCAGTATCTCTTTTCTACCTTTGAAAGCACACAAAAGATGTTCGCTGTCTAGGTGAGGCAGTAAAAGGTCTGTCTGCAGTGGGCGTGACAGCCCACCGAGACACGCCGACTTATCAGATTTTCCACGGATTTATCCGGTGGCTTGGTCAGCAGGAAGTCTCACTGTGTCAAAACCTTCAGCTCAAGATGATCGCTGATCCTGTAAAACATCTGGATTTAGCTCAGCTTTCAGGGGATAGGAGAGTTTAGGGAAGAAAAAATATCCAGTGTTTTTCTATCCAGTAGAACATTAGCACAGCAGGGTGTGTAAGTGCTCCAGATGATGTGTCCAGATGGTAACTAGAAGGGTAATCCATTATGTTTTACAAGACAACAAAAGTGGAAATACCCAGAAATAACAACTCATCTTAAAATAAAAGATTCATAAGCTAACTATGTTATTCATGCGCATATTTACTCCCATAATGCGTTGATGCAACGGCACACAGTTGTACCTGTTGTGTTGTGATATTTTAAAAAAAGCTGATTATCAAACACAAATATGTCACAGAGTCTCCCTCTAGTGTTCGCTCCTTGTACATATGATGGTATCAGCCTGGTTTCTGGTTTGTGCTTCGTGCATTAGCTCGTGTGTGCCTCTTGATACTTACCCTGAAAGATGCTGTTGTCTGTGAGGAAGTGCCGCCGGTACTGTGGCTCTCCTTTCCTGTTCACCACCCGGGAGCTCATGGCGAGAGGAAGAGGAAGGAAAACAAATCACCTACCTATGAAGGAGAAGAAAAAAAGTCTTTTAATGTGCTGCTTCAGAATGAGAATGGGGCATAAAAAAATTTAATTTTATGCTAAACAGATTAATTTATTTCCAGTGAAGGGAGGAGTTAAATTACACTCTTTATCCCACCTCCTTTCCTCCCTTTCTCTCCACAGGTGTTCTCATTTATCTTTCTTTCTTTCCATCAACCGATATTCCAGAGCTCCAGTTTTTTTCCGCTTTGTCCTCCTGATTTCTTGTCGCTGCTGATCCTCCCACAGCCAGCACTCTGTGATTCCCCACCTGTTGCTCATCTGTCCACTTGATTTAAAGCTTCAAACCAGCGCCGTCTCTATCTCTCAGAAGCACACCCGCCGGAGGTGCTCAGCCCTGGGAAGGATCGGAGCCTCCGGGATATTTATTGCCGTCTGGTACCCGGCGACTTGGTGAGGGGTTACCGTTGAACACGCAGAGATTAGGGGTCAAGTATTCTTGAGGTGAAAGTATTTTCCTTTGACCCTGCCAGCACATTACTTTGAACCATGCTTGTAATGTAAGCCACAGTTGGTTTTCCAACAACTAATGATATTTTTTTCCTCCTTTGTTGCACTAGATTGTTTATTCCATAATTTAAGAATTTTTTTAAAGGGGCGGCATTATGTGTTATCCAGCCACATTGTGCCATTTTATAGCACAGTGAAGTAACTATGTTACCTTCAGTTGTTATAAAGTTGCTGTGTACGTCAAATATGACTTAGAAGAAATCTGACTTTGTAATTTAACACCTTGAAATTGGGCCTCTGTCTCTTTAAGAAAATCCTGCTCTTTCCAACACTCAGACCTTCAGGAAATCATTACAACATTGTTCTTCTACTAATCCTTTAACAATATTTGTTTTACCAGAGTTTAACTAAGCAGTAGCTTGTATAATGAACTCAGCATAGTTCCATCAGACGTTTGCTAATTGCTGCTGGCTAGTCTGAAGGAGCCGAGTAAGGGATGGCTGCTCTGTGAGCCGGAAGCTCTGAAACCTGGGAACTGCGGCTCCAAGGAGAAGCTTCGTCCTCAAAATCAGCACTAGGTCCCCACAGGCGTTTTGCACTGCTGATTGGTTGCCATGGGAGATTCAAGGATTTCTCAAATGTGCATGAAAGAATAAAAGCAACACTCCATTTTTTAAAGAGGGAATAATGTTAGAACATAATGTAAAGCTACTAAAAAAGGATTTTACATAACACTGCATCTTTGACAAAAAAAAAAAAAAAAAATGAATCCACAATCATCAAAGTATTTTATCGGGATTTAACGTGAATGACCAACACGTTAAATGTTGGTCATTCACATTTAACGTGTGAATGACCACGTTAAATGGTGGTCATTCACCATTTAACGTGGTGAATGACCACGTTAAATGGTCATTCACCACGTTAAATGCCGTGCATCAGTGGAAAATGATGCACGGCATTTCTTTCAGGTTCTCGAAATTAATGCTTGGTCAGGCCACCTTTCGCTGTATTATAGTTCCAATCTTTTGGAGTATGTATGATTTAGAAACTACATTGCAAAATGCCTGAAGCCATTCAGATTGTGAACATCAATTTTAAGACTTGCCACAGATGAAATTAGTTTTAGGTTTGGGCTTTGAATGGACCATTATAACACATGAAACTAAACCAAGACACATAAAGGTTGACTAAACCATTCAGTTTCAGCTCTGGTGTTTGTTGTGCTTCGACATGATTACCCTCCACCTCTGCATCAAAGCTTTTAGGCTCCATCTACTTATCAACTCTGGCATGTTTCCAGGACCCTGACAAATAAAAGCATCTCACAGATGCTTCCTCCGTGTTTCGCCATGGAGATGTTTTCCACTGCACACATTTTCCATCTTGGAAGATGAAACCACATTTTGGACTCATCTGAGTCCAATAAGCTAAAAAAATATATAAATTACACACAGATGGACTGTCTTCAATCATTAGTTGGCTCTGAAGGGATTTTGTGAATATTTAAGAGTATCAGATTTACATAGACTGAATGCCACAGGCCACACTTTTCAGATAATTTTTTGTAAAAAAAAAAAAAAAAATGTTTGAAATATTTATCCTTTTTCTTTCACTTCACAATTTAGCTCTGGGCTGTTTGGTAGGAATACTTATGCCAAACACTAGATGATTGCTGTATACTTAAAAATACGTTTTAATAATTTATTTTCTTGCAAGTATTATATTTCGAATGGTAGCTACAAGAGTTAAACTTAAAACACAGAGGGGTAAAAAGTTTTGTATGTACAATAATGAATGCCACACCAAGTAAAAAAAAAAACCTGGTTTTTAGTTTCTGTTCTTCTACTCATGAGTCTCAGCGTCTCCAAGCTGCTCTGGAGACACAGAGAACGGCCCCATGGGCCTCACAGCTTAATTATACAGCATAATATACAGCAATCTCTATAAATGACTTCATGTTTTCATAACAGAGCCCAAATTAAAAGTAGGAGTTCAACATAAGATGCAGAGCACTGGACACATTGTCTCCTGGAGATTTAACGGCACTTATTTGCTGTGATGCAGATAATTAAGAGGCTGACAGTTAAAAAGAGACATGATCTGGAGTTTGATTCAACTGGGTCCAAAATTTCCTTATGGGCTCTTAGTACGTATGTGACAGTCGCTCAAATCCATTCAGCGTACGTTAATCTCAGTTTCCATAAATGTAACACTCGACTCAAAAGGCCAAAGGGGCAGACGGCAAGACATAGAAGAAGTCTCATATGTCACTTCTGCAGTGAACAAAGAGGAGTCAAATTGGTTGATAATAAAATTAAATGATTAACCAGGATCTCTCCTTTGTTCATTAGATTCATGCAAACTTATGCAAACAGCTTCTGAATTTGCTCGTGCACAGACGTGTTTAGTAGGCAGTGACAGACAAGAAAAGGAGCAAAGTTCAAGTCCTAATCCAGAAAAATAAACATCCTGTCAAATCAACAAATATCTTATATTCTCAATATAATTGGATAAATAGATGTTTTTATGAATTGTGGGTAAAGGTGACGGCAAGTAGCTGCAGGGGATTTTGGTCTTTAGCATTTAGCAATATGAACAAAAATAAAAGTTACATGAAACAGCTACAAAAACTTGGCTGATGTAACTCTAACTTTAAAAAAAAAACATTAATAATTTTCTGTTTATTGTTATTCAGAGAATTTAGTAGAATGACTCTCGAGTTTGTATTTAACTGTAGTAACCTCTGCTCAGTTGAATCCTCAGGGGAGTTCAGCTCTTCTGTCTCTGCTGGGTTTCTCTCAAGGTGGAAGAGATGCTCAAAAATGAGTTCCTCCCTGCGACAGTGACTCGATCAGACAGGAAGTAGGTCGAGAATGCCTTTAAGTGAAAAGTTTTCTTCATGTTGATGTTTCGATGGAATATTGCAAATGACACACGAAACAAAACCTAATAGGGCTACAGCAGTTCACTATGCCCCTTTTTTGCTGTCTGTGTTCATTACTTACAACAGTTTCGCATTAATGTTTTATTGAAACATCCGCAGAGTTTGTAGTTGATTTAATACATGCAGTCCTTGTTTAACGGAGTACCATTGTGCTGGATCTTATGATTAGAAGTGGATTTCTGTCCTAAATGTTCCAAACGGGGGAAAAAAAATGAGAAAGCGCTGACGAGACAGCATCGCAGGCAATCATTTTTGTCAATAGTCACATAGTAACGTTTCATCGAACCAACTTTAGCTTTGAATATGGCATGCATTCATTGTGGCATTGTTTTGTTTAGCTTCTGCACTGTCGCAAGAATTAATTCTGTCCAGTGTTGCTTTCTGGTTTCATCAAGATCTTTCTTTTCCAGCATATTCCAAAAATTCTCATTAGGGTTAAGGTCCAATCCATGTGCTAAAATGACGTTTCATATTGCTCAAACCACTTTGCACAACTTGACCCTGATCAGTCCTGGCATTCTCATCTTGGAATACTGCATGTTCCATCAGGGAACATGAAATTCCCTGATGAAACAATCTGGTCATTCGGGTAGTCAGTGGGCCTCATTCTTTGGGCACATTATTTTACTGAAAATGAACAACTGCAGCCACTCCAGATCATAGCTCCATGTACGTTGCACATGTGGAAAATGTTCTTATATTCACTACTGAACATAGATGTCAGTGCAGTTGTATTTTTTGTTTTTTTACAAACGTTTCCAAGTTATTGTAAGCTTAAGCATCGGAGGTTCCTGAGTTGTAGCTACTCCTCCGATAACGATAGTTTGTGTCTGATGGCTTAAACTTGGAAAAAATCCACTGTTCCAACAGAACCTGATCAAAGCCCAAACCTCTATCCTGTTGAAAATGTATGTAGAACTCGAGTACTTTCCAAAAGACCAACAAACTTAACTGCATGATTTTTTTTTTTGTACATTTCTAGTACTGATCAATTTTTTGCAAATATTTTCTCTAAACAATGTATTTTAATGTGAAAAAGAGAAAGAAAACAGCATGTGCATTCACTTGTTTCAGGTTCGTGCCGAACCCAGTATTGTTGTCCTGTAGGGACAACAATATGTCCTTACGCATGTCCTTACGTCAGCCCATGCGACGTAAGGATCCCTAGTCGCAGGGGCTGAAGTCCTCTATGCTCTAGCAGTGGTGCCCAAAGTGGGTCCTGGAGGGCCGGCATCCTGCATGTTTTAGTTCTCCCCCTGGTTTAGCGCACCTGGATCAAATAATGGCACATTAGAAAGCCTAAGAAGAACATAAACGTGCTGAGGAGGTTGTGACTACCACCAGGGAGAGAACCAAAACATGCAGGATGCCGGCCCTCGAGGACCCACTTTGGGCACCACTGCTCTTCAGAGTCAAAGCAGTAAGTTGTGGCCGCTTGTTAAACAGTTACCAGAACCGAGTAAACAGTATTGGCCCAGTGATGGCCACCCAGATGCTGTCACACTTTAGTGACTCATTGAAGGCTTTGCGTTAAGCACTGACAACAGAAAACAAAGATGTGGTTTTAAAATACTGTCATAACAATAACATAAACTCTGATTTTTTCATTAGAATATGTTCACTTCTACAGCTTTTGCTTTGAATTTTTTTTCTTTGTGCACACGGGACTTTTTAATGTGTTGCCAAACTACTAAGTTTCATATGTACCTTGATAAATAGTTGTACTGCTAGAAAATCAATTGGGTTAGAGAAAAGACAAGGAAGTTTAAGTTCTCTACCCAGTGGTAATATTTTAACCTGTTCCTGGCAGATTTACCTGGGGGGGCATTCTTGTGTTGCGAAGGTGGCCAATGATTAGCCGCTTTTAAAACATATTACCGAGTCATAAAAACAAAGAATCTAGGGTATATCTTATACCCAAATAGGTCAAAAATAAGCAGATTGTTGACTCCTGGGATCAGACAGTGAAATATTTCTTAACACTGTACTCAAGCTTTTGAACATTTACAAGTAGGTCATGAAATTAGATTTATTCTAAGAGTGATGGAAATAAACATTCATCATTATGTTTGCAGATGTGCTATTTGTCCGTGTTTGGTTAAAGTCGTCATGCAAGACCAGACTGACGTGTGCACATGTGTGTGTGTATGATTGACTGTTTGTGAGGTGGGCTTGGCTTACTTTGCTGTGAACTCAAGTGTCAAGTAAGATCATGTGTCACACATGCCAAAAATGCTCTGCAGAGTCTGATATTTAGTTTCACTGTTAGAGTTAAAGTTTCTACTTTCCTTCATAATCACGTTTATTTTCTGCACAGTAACATATTGCAAAACGTGTCAAATTCATTGTTGTCAACTTAGATGAATGGAGTTTTGGCCTTCCATCTCCACATTATGACCTTAACATATACAGTGTAGAGTCCTGTTAATGTATTCACACTCCTTGAACATTTCAGAATTTACTCACATTATAATCATAAACTAAATGGTTTTCAAAATGTTTCACAAATAAAAATCGTAAAAGTTTTTCATTGATTTGAATTAAGCTCCTTTTAAAGTGAAGTCACGTTATTAGTAGAGTCCAGCTGCGTGTATTTAGTATCAGTATGTTCTGCGAAGACGTCAGATGTTCTTCAGAGTTTACTGAACAAACAGTATCACGAACAGCAGAGAACGAACAGGTCGACGATAAAGTTTTGGAGAAATTCAAAACAAGAATAGATTAAGAAAAGAATATACAAAGCTTTGCAGATCCCTCAAAGCACTGTTCTATCAATCATTCAAAATGAAAATGGTATACTGCGTAACTACAAAACTAAGGCCGTTCAGTTAAACTACCAGGCTGAGAAAAGAGAGCATTAATAAGAGAAACAGCCAAGAGGTAACTTGTAAAGAGCGCCTGACATCCAGAACTCAAGAGGGAGAATCTTTTGAGATGAAAAATATCAGTCATGCACACCACAAATATGACCATTGAGACAGAGTGGCCAAAAGAAAGCCATTATAGAAACAAATCAATAAAAAGTCCACTTTAAAGTTTGCCACCAGCCGCAAAGCAGACACAGGAAATGTGAAAGAATGTGTTGAAGTCAGATGAAATCATAGTTCAACTTTTGGTCTATGTGTGAAGGACAGCACTGCTCATCCTACAGCGTATTGTTAAACAGAGTAGAGGCAGCATGTTGCTGTGTGAATGCTTTTCTTCTGTAGGGTCAGGAGGAGCTAAATTCAAGACAGTCCTGGATGAAGAACCTCCTGCTGGTTTCAACTGGGGTACAGCACCACCTTATTAAAAAGAAATTCATTTGTTAGAATGGTCCATTCAAAGTCCAGAACTGAATCCAACAAGGGAACTTAAGTTGGAATTAAAAAAGATGTTCACAAACAATCACTATCCATGCTGACTGTGCTTGAATTGTTTTTAAAATCATAACGGTCGGGCAAACAATTCAATCTGCAGATGTGCTAAGCTAATGGAAACACACACACACACACACGCACACGCACACTGGTGTTTAGATTCAGGTGTTTAGTTGGGCTGCGGTTGCCACTTACTACATCTTGTATCCTCATGTACTGTGTACTTTCCAATGATGTTATAGCTGTTATTATATATGTGTAAGTTGTTTGGTGCTGTGGTTTCTTGATTTTTTTTTTCTCTTTCTGCAGGTGTAGAGGCAGACTTCAAGAGTTGTGTTCTCTATATGCTTCTTACTCTCCTTTACTCATATCTTCTTCTCTCCCTTTAAAGCTTTTCCTCACGTTTTCCCCTTTGTTTTTCATCTCTGCGTCCATTACATTTGAAATAAACCCAAAGCAATTTCAAACAAAGGAGCATCATGGCGAAAGCCGTAATGCCCCACTTGTGAAAGTAAATTATTTGGGCCTCACCTTTGACAGTCAGACAACAATTCTGAGTGCCACACTGCCAGACACATGAAAAAAAATAAAAAGAAAGTCTTGCCGCTGTAAAAGAAGCAATTTAAACCCCAAAGTATTAACGCCACATGTTTAATATTATTATTCATTTAAAAACTTGAAAACCATGTTCTGTTTTCCTTCCATTTCAGAATTGCATAATGGTTTGTTTTGGTCTCTGGTTTTAAATCCCTCCCCAAAAAAAAACCCACATAGAATGTTGCAGCTGTAGTGTAGCAAAATGTTAATACTTTTGGGAGACATGAATAATTTTACAAGGCAGCGTATTGAGAGAGTGTTTAATTCAATCCCAAACAACCCATCCTCTTGTTTCCTGCTGTACTCTCCTCCAAAGGAAAGTTCATTTATTCATGAGGGTTCGCAGCGCCCACAGAGTCAAGTTTCCACTCCTACAACCCAACACCAGAAAGCTGATACACTCCTCACAATACTCCCAGTCTCATAGGAACAAGGGAGTTTCTTTACGGCTGATGCATTCCTTCACACACACACACTTACACGCAGTCTTCACAGTGAAGTTTGCTGTCTGGCGTTTTATCAGAAAGTGTTTAATTGTGACAACCACTTGATTGAGTTTGAGGAACTTCTCAATAAAGCTACGAAAACACACCGGGTGTATGTTGATTTTAGATTATTTGTGTGAAAGCGGAGCACTAGAAACAGAAAATCTTTGCATCTTTTTTTCACGTGACACCAGCTGTCTGTCACTTTAAACCTCTTTGTCTTTCACACCCGGTCAAACACGCTCAAGCCACTCAAATCAAATCAAAAAACTCCCCAAGGACTGTCCTTCCAGATAGAGGGGGGAACCAGAGAGAGCGGGAGTGCCAGCCTCTTTCTCACTGGGATGGCTAC
Organism: Girardinus metallicus; assembly: GCA_903067095.1. Lineage (NCBI taxonomy): Eukaryota > Metazoa > Chordata > Actinopteri > Cyprinodontiformes > Poeciliidae > Girardinus > Girardinus metallicus. The sequence goes on from CAEGAE010038317.1 coordinate 9,976, forward strand.
CGGCTCAGTGTAATAAAAGCCTTTGTTGTGCTCCCCCAGCTACAAGCAGTAAATTCAGCTGTGGCAGAAAATGCCTCATCAGTCATACTGATTATGTATTGACTGTTACAGCAATGAAGCCCAGGTAGATGACTAAAACATTAAAAAATATGTAAATGAGCACTGAAATCATCCTGGGGGAGGAATGGGCTTCTGTCTGATCCTAGAGGGACGCAATAAAGAAAAGAACTGAAATGTTGGTGGTTCTTGTTTTTCCAAAAGCTGAACATGTGCACAGCTGCTTGGATACTATATGCAGTATCCAAGCAGCTGTAAATGTAAAGTGACAGGTAGGAGGATGTGTGCAGCTTAGTGAAGCAGGAAATGTGCACAATTAGGAATCAGCAAGGAAACAAAATGCACTACAAAAATGGGGGTAAAGGGGGGGAATACATAGACATCACAAGAAATATCAGCTTACTTACCTCTTTTGCTTCAGTTCCAACCTTTGAAACTCTGTTCTCAGCTTCCTCACAAAACGTAGTCCCTTTCAGGAGAGGCGGGTGCAGAAGCAGTCCTTCAGAAAGAGGAAATCCATCGTATTACATATTAGTTGAAATCCCAGAGGTTTGGTTTTAAGACAGAGAGGGGTCAGAACAACTTCCCTGCACTGTGTGGGCAAGTACACACCACTACATCAAGCATGGTGCCTTTTCAAATAACCTCTACTGGTGTGGGACAAGCGAGTTTGGCAAAAGCCTGAAACGGATTTCGGATTGGAGCTGGCTGTCCTTAGAGCGAGCCATAAACAAAAGGGAAATAAAACAAAATTATTTTTCTGTCTGAATTTGGGAAAAGGGGAAACAGACTAACTGCTGCATTGTGTAAAAACATAAAATAAATGAAACATCACTTTAAATACCAATCAAGAATTAACTTTAAAAGACTTATTAACCACTATGACAAAACTTCACCTAAAACACCTTATCCACCAGAATGCAAACAAAACATCCCAGTTGTTTCTATTTGTTTTACTATATTTTTATATTTATGTATATACTTACTTTCTTTGTACTGCCTTCTACAGATGCTATTTTAAAATCTTATTGCGCTTTTTTGTGCAATGACAAAAAGGAATCCTAATTATAATTCTAACCTCTTGCTTTTCCCTGTATATTAAGCATTTACTAAAGTTAAATACAGCTTAATTCCAGTGTGTAGCTCTTTTTTCATTTATTTAATTGTTTTTCTGTTTATTTATTTATTAGCCTTCTTAAACTGGGACCTGAGTTCAAATTTCATACCATTGACATATAAATGTGAGCTGGTCTTGCAATTGAATTAATAAAATGAAAATAATTTTATATAACTGCTTTTAAAACTCATAGGTCAAATTTAAACATTTCAGAAGATTAACAAATAATTGTTTTTGGATTAGAAACGTAATGTTAAATTAATTAAAAGACTGCTGACCAGACAGTTTCCCAGTAGACAGTCGCTATCACCCTTACAAGGAGGGTAAGTCACAAAATCTGACTGCTAATAAAGATGGAAAAAGTGCACAAACAAAAGGGAAAGTCACAACATTTGAAGGAATGTAAAGTGAATCTCTTTCAAGAGTTTGGCTGAGATTCACAAAAACTACAGACGGACTCAAGCTGACTTATCCAGGACATGGGCTACGACTGTTGCATTCCTTCTATTAAACCAATCTTGAATCAGAGACAAAGGGCAGCACTGTTGTTCAATGGTCTAAAGTCCTCTTCACAATTCAAGTCAATTTTGCATTTAATGTGGAAATTAGTCATTGAGTCTGGAGGAAGAGTGGAGAGGGTCAGAATCCAAGATGCACGAGGTCAAGTGTGACATTTTACCAGGCAGAGATGATTTGAGGAGCCCTTTTCTACACTCACTGTGTTTTATCAAGTACAGCAGTCTATTCACTTCATGCCTCCTGGTAGCAAAGTTTGTAGAGATGATGATTTCAATTCGCACCAGGACCTGAAATCCGACGACACTGTAAACGATTAAAATGCACCCTCATTTAAATGCAGTTTTTGTTTCGGTTAATGGGCTTGTACTGCACAGTCAAAAAGACAGAATTGGCTGATATTGGAGTCTAAATTTGTCCTGGAAGAAGGGGGAGAAACACAATCATCTATAAACTCTACAAACTACATATAATTCTGATCAAAAGATGATTAATGACAACTTTCCCGCCATATTTGATCAGCACAAAAACAGCAGCAATGGGTATATTGTTAAGAAACTTCTTTTCAATTAGAAAGTAAACATTTGTAAATGATAAAATCCTTGTTATTGGTCTTACAACATCTAAAGCTGTTAAGTTTGTAAGAAACGTAATTGTGGGTTTTCATTTGCTGTAATCCATAATCATCTAAATGAATGGAAATAAATAAGTGAAATACATCATTCTGCATGAAATGCATGGGTTCCCCTTTTGAAACACATTGCAGAGACAAATTTACTTTTTATGTCATTCTAAGTCGGCGAGATGAGCCGTAACACAAGTGAGCATTCAGCACAATGATTCCAACAATTGGTCTCCACAGACATTACCAGATAAAAAAAATATATATATATACACTATATCTACTAATCAGTTCAGTGAACGGCGCCTATAAACTCTGCCGCTACAAACTTTCCTGTTCCTTCTCCGCCTGAGCCGTGGTTTCCCTCCTGCTCCTCCTCTGACAGTTCAAAGTCTACCACCCCGCATCAATTCCCCCGAATGCACCTTACAATTTAAAACCTGCCCACCAATCACAACGCTGTATGGAAGCAACAGTCCCCAGTGACATTTGCACAACAAAAGAGACGACAAGCTGATTCATCTGCACCCCTCCCTCTCTTCTTCTCCCCCATCCCACTCTCCTCACTCCCCCCACCCCACTCTACTCAGTCCCCTTTCCCCTTCCCCTGTGACTCCTCCTCTCCTGCTTTTGTGTTTGGATCCAAAATCCCCTTCCACGGCTCTGACCCTCCTCCCTTCTGCACTAATCTCCTCGTGTCCCTCTGGATGGAGCGCTACGGCGCTAACTCTCACTGCACCAAGACCCCCGCACCCAACAGGGCACGCTGCGGTTTGGCCTCATTTACAGACCTCCCTCCTTTGCTAAGAAATAAATGGAGTATGACTCTGGTGACAGAAAGCTTGTATGTTAAACTGTAACATGAGCAAGCGCAATCACAACTGTGAACAGATGGCACACGTGCAAGTCAGAGCGCAGGTGCCTTATTGGAATAAAATAAGTAGCTAAAACTGCAGTTTATTACCCTGTGGGACATTTGAATTAATTTCTAATTATAAAATATACATTTATAATTGGAAAGGGAGGTTATAGCCCATTTGTTTCTACTTTCAAGCTGAAACATTGCACAAGACATGGTAAAACTACTCACAGAAGGAACAACTTTTTAAGTACTCCTTACATGGTGCATGCAGGGATCCCACGGGGATCTGAGAGGAACCAATATAGAGTTTAGCCTTTAGGGCGCTTTGTGTTTCACGTTTAGTGCTTCCATAGCAACCGTGGACAAGTGGACCCCCACCATACCTCTCTATTTTGAACACCATTAACTGATCCCACCCCAAGTGGGAAGTCCCAGACAAACACACACACACACACACGCACATTAACCAGTAACACATAGGCTTTGAAATCTTACAGATCAGAATGTTGATTTTAAGAGTATTTTTAATTTATATTTCAAACACTGTTCAACTGATTAGATGACACCAACGTCTTGTGCAAGAGGAATGTAGTGTATTGACTTCTTCTTGCCGTCCAAAGGAGAAAAGAAGGAAGTTTGACCCGTTGTTCTCAGGTTTATATTCACGTTTTTCGGGCTTTTGCGACGTCTCTAAGCTTACTTAAGCTGTGGAAAATCTCCATCAATAAAATTAATTTGCGTCCCTGAGCAGCGGTGGCTTTCGAAACTCCCGACAACGAAGTGTTTAACTTGGATTAATGAGTCACTCAGCGCGAGTCCTTCTAAAGATCCTCTCCATCAGTCTGAGCAACGGATTGTCCTTGAGGGCTTTGGAAGCCCTCTCCCACAAGCCCTCCTTCTTCCACAGACCCCGGCCCTTCTTCTCCGCTTTCACCTCTGCCCTGTGCAGCCGTCTGTGCAGGCGCCAGTAGAGGGGAGAGCCCGGCGGGAGCCCCACGATGGGAGCGCTGCGGGCCAGGCCGAGCCTGAGGAGCTCCTCGTTCATGCAGTAGCTCCACATCGACCCCTGCTGGACAGACAGAAGAAGGCTAGAAAATTACAAAAAAAAAAAAAAAAAGCCCATCGAAGAAGAAAAGCTGCCTCAGTTAATTGAAGCTCTTAATGAGAACTTACATTAAGCTTAAAATGAAAAAAATAATGGCGTCTCTCCTCCCAGTTTTGTCTGATACAATTCCGTTTATTTTAAACTTTTAAACTTCTTTTTTTTTTAGCAGTGGGATTATGCTACTTCAGTTAAAGATTAGTTTCATTTAAAGGTTTATGTACACCTTCTGTGACATGTATGAGGATGATTCGACGCCTCACCCGGCTCTGGGACACCAGACAGTGCAGCATGTTGTCCTCTCGGCTGATGAGTTTCAGCCAAACCGTTTGGGGAGGAACCAGGTTCTTCTGCAGCCACGTCTTCCCCTCCGGCGTCAGCTCCACTCCGGCCAGATGCACCAGCAGTGGAGATGTCGACGCATCTGAAAAGAGGAGAGAAGCAGCATTTATGATCCATGTTACAGTAAATCACTGGGTATGCTTGAGCTGTTGTATTTTACCCTCAGTTGCACAGCCTGAAATGTTTTACGTCGAAAATAAGACGTAAAACATCATGTTGTGTGCTCTCAACATTTATGGCTTATGGGTGTAATATAATGATAATGCAAGCAAAAACGGACAAATCTTCCACGCAAAAGTGTCAGCATTGAAGAATGTTTAACGAAAGCAGACAAAACACTTTGGTAAATGTGGTTTTCTTCCTGTGATTCTGCAAGGATACAATTCCAGCTTAATAAAAACGTCTTAACTTTGTGCAAAAACCATTTTGTTAGCAATCTAGCACATAAAGATTCAAACAAACAACCATGATTTAAGTTTTTATTGACATTCTGACTTTATAATGTCGTAGAATATGCCAGTTTTATGTTGTGAATTTAAGCCTTCAGTCATGGAAAACTTACAGTTTTTTTCTTCCAAATGTATGTTTTCTTTTCCAACATCAGAGAATATCTCTTTTATTTTTTTTTGTAAATATGTGAAATCAATCTAAAAGTTCCTGCATTTTGTGTTCTGTATTATTAATTTATTTTATCTACAATGGCCTTACCACTCCATCACATCACTGTGTTTGCGTTTGCTTATTTTTATTTATCATTTTGTTATCTTTTAATAAGTTGCTTTTACTAATGTTTTTATTCATTTTAGAAAATGTTTCTTCCACAGTAATCCTGCTTGTGCCTCTATTACAATCAACAAACTCGAAGGCCTATCAGTGCATATACTCGAGCAAATATAAATCCAGTCTAAAACAGTAGACGTTACCCCGGTGCTTTGACAGTAACGGAGAGATGATTGGCAGATAAATTGGGACGTGCTCCACTTCTATTCCTCTCTCTGTGATGGAACGAACTTTTCCTCGAAGGCTGACGTTCCCCTCAATGAAACGGACTGGGATCTCAGAAGCGGCTTGAAATTTGGTGATCTGGAGAGACGAAATGAGACGGAGTGACAACATTTAAAGGGATCCCCGGAATACACCCTACAGCGTGTTGCAAAAGCGTTCAGACCTCATTAACTGCTTCACGTTTTATCAAGACACAACTCTTGCTGCAGATTGTCGATGTGGTTTAAATCTGAACTTTTGACTGGGCCATTCTAAAACACAGGTTTTATTTGATCTAAGCCAGTGGTGTCCAAACGTTTTGGCATGAGGGCCAAAAATGTCAAGTTGAAAGTGCAACAGGTGCAACACTTTTAGTATTTTACTTCTTAATTATAATTGCAAAACTTGTTGTAGTTTTTCATTTTGACCTGCTAAAGAAACAATAAACTAGATACATGAATGAAATACGCAAAGCAGACAGATTTCTATAGACAAGAGTTGCAAAAAAAACAACAAAAAAAAACAGTCTTGCAGGTTTTCCAGATTAAAAAATAAAAACCAGCAAACTTTGTCCTAAATTTTTCCTTTTTTTATTTATTTGCAGCTTTTTTTTAGCAACGAGAACAGAATGTAGCTCACTCTTGTTTTATTTGGCTAAGTGCAGTTTTGCTATCCTCTCTCTATTGTCAGATGATGGATTAAACAGAGCTCTGTGAAATGTTGTTTTATAACCTGGCCCTAATTTGATCTTTTCTCTGACCTGTCTTCATAGTGCTGAAGACGCAGCTAATAGACCTGGGGTTTGAGATTAACTAATGAGGTAAACTTTGAAAGCAACTGGTTGTACCGTACTTTATTTAGGGGTATCGGAATAAAAGAAGTTGGATGCTAAAGCATGACACATCTTTAGAATTTTTATTAGTAAACAACATTTTGAAACCATATAGACTAGGACCGTGAAACTCATTTTTATTTCGGCCCCCATACAGATCATTAATGTACGCACAATGCCAGTTGTGGCAAAATTTGATAAAAACTCCCCATTAAATTGTTAAATTTTGTCAATCTTAGAGTTAAGTAGCATTGAACTTTCTTTTTTACAATAATGCAATTTGGCAGAATACATATGCCTTGAGTTGATGGATAAAATAATATTTGGGCACACAATTGTTATCTTGAATGCTCTATTCATGTTTCTCTCAAGAGTCTCAAGTTTCTTGAGTAAATCATTTCTTCAGCTGCTTTGTTTTGTTTTGGGGGGGTTTTCTCAATCAATAGAGATTCTGATGAAACACACGCAAGTTTGTGGTTGTTATGTGGCAAAATGTGAAATTGTTCAGTGGTTGTGAATGCTTTTGCCAGTCACTGTGATCTGCACATCCATTTCATGCATTTTTTCCTCACACTTATTTGGTACCCAAATTGAGCCTTAACTGGTTATAGAGGACATATCTGGCCTACAGCTTACCACTCTGATGCTCCTTGCGATTACAATCACACCGGCAACAGCCAGACCAGTGCTAATGCTCTGTGTGAGAAAGGAGACAGCTGTGAGGGGTGTGCAGAGGTCACAAGAGGGGAGACATTTTATACGTAGCAGAGCATGTTGTTTGGCAATGACAGCGTAAGAGCAGCAGAAGCTGCTGCTGCTACTGCTGCTGATGATGATGATGATGATGAGGTTGGTGGGGCGCGAGCACACAGTGCGCTGAATCATTGACACCATGTTCAAAAGAGGAAGTGCTTAGAGGTAATTGTAAGCGTTTTTATTCACAGAAAACCACGAATTTCTTCCCCTTTCAAAAAAAAAAAAACATTTCATAACAGCGCTACTTCCACTTCTCTACCCCGCTGCCTCCAAACAAACAGAAAGCAAAGCGTCCTACCCGCACAAGAGTCAAATTGTCGTCCGCTAACTGAGATATCACTGACACTACGTTACGAGACGTCTGGTGTTCTTGGCCTCTTTGTTGTCTGTCCCTCCCTCTCTCCACGGTTTCTGTTTCTCTGGAAGTCTCCGGCATGTTGTTGACATTTTCTCGATGCATCTGATGTGCCCGCCTTTATGGGAGGGTCACTCCAAAGGAGGGCTGGGTTTGTGTCTCCCCCTTGTGGTGTAATGTGGTAATGACAGGCAGGCATCCTGAACGCATCCAGTAAAAGAAATAATGAAAATATTTTAGCTTTGATGCAAGACCAAGAATGACCCCACTCAGAGGTTGTTTTTGTTTTGTTTTTTTTTTCAATTAAAACATTTTTTCAAACCTTTTTAACATGTCACACAGCTTTCGATGTATGCAACACTTTGGTCAATAAGTGGCTCTCAGACATGTGCACACTTGTTTAAAATACCAGGTTGCCATAAAGTGAAAGATAAATAAATCCATTAAAAACATTTTTTTGCATATAATTTGATGCATACTATACAATTTAAGTTAAAAAAATGGAGGAATGTTAAAAAATTTTTAATAAATGTACAAAATGAACAATGATTTGTTTATTATATTTAATTGAACCAATAAATTTGTGCCTGGTTTGAGAGGCATATCTCAAAAGTTAAATGTTTTATAATAACATTTTATTTTAAAATGACATATCAAACAACATTTATACCTGGAAAAATCTCTAGAGGAATTGTGGAAGTCAAACTCTAATTGCCCACCAGATTTATGCATTTTTCAACGGCTCTTTTGATGATTTTGTGAATACAAACTCCAAGTCTTGGAGGTGGTAAAGGCTCTTTGGTATCACCCAAAAGTTTAGCTCCCTCCACAGATTCTGTCAGATTCAGTTCAGGGCGGCTCTGATTGGGCCATGCTAAAACTTTAATATTACTTCCAGTCAGCAGAAACATTTTGGTAAAATTACAAGTCAATAGACAATGATCAGTTGCAGACTCTTTCCAGCTTAAAATCAGTACCTCATTCATCATCTTCAACAACTGGTAACTGAGGTTGCCAAATATAATTATGTTTCTGCTTAGCCTCCCTCTAAGCATGATTGGGCTTCGCTGCAAAAAACACAAAATCTTACAAAGTATATTTGTCTAGTCTCTAGTGCAAATATCTTCATGCCCTTGAAATAAAATAAAACTAACCTATTATCTATATCCTATACCTTGCTTACAAGTTACTTGGAAGTTAGTTTTGTCTTATTTCAGGAGTGCCAAGACATTTGCACAATAAACTAGACAAAAATACTTGCTAAAACCTTGTGATTTTGGAGTGTCGATGTTGTGTTTAGTTAACTTTCAACACAAGACTTGGTAAAATGTTGCCATTTTGCAACAAGGTTGCAAATTTTGTGCTCATGGCATAGCACTATGATTGACAGGTTTGACCCAGATTACCTACGTCCCTCAATTACGCGTCACAGTTTTGATTTTTATGTTTGTTAGAGTCATCATCTGTGAAAGTGGTTACATTTCTCTAAGGGTGTAGAAAACACTGAATGTCACAGAGATCCATATTGAATCTGCAAGTAACAAAAATCTACCTAGGCTTCAGAGTTCTGTGTTACAACAATGATTTTGTCACATTTATGTCAGTTGAACACTAAAAGGACAAACTTTTAGTGTTTTTTCTTTTAGTGTATCACTCCAGCTGTTAACTCTACATGGATTTTTTAACCAGGTAAATGTTCTTCTGTGTGCAAGTGTATTGTTGTTGTCTAAAGCACGCACTAGGTTCTGATAGCATATCAAGATTTTACTGGGATATGATTATGCTAGAATCTCATGTCAGTCCATATCTGTCTTTGCGTAAGATGTTGCATTGCTAGGCTCCCTCCCAAAGAAGAAAAAAATCTAATTTTGTCAACTAGAACTAGAAGGAACCCATTCAGAGAAAGAGCCATTTAACCTGCAGCTACTCTTACATTTTATGCTCTTAGCAAACAAAACAGTTTCATGCATCATGTTTTTTTGTTACATTGTTGTCTGAAAATGAGTGTATGGAGCAATAAAATGGTACGTTAAAATTTAAATGGTTCAACGAATAAGCACACAGCTTTTCCTTAGGGATTTTTTTTTTTTTTTAGAAAAGAAACCTAAACATAGTCAAACAAGGCAGACTTTAAGCATAAAAATATTTTTTCCAATTTGACAGTTTGCTCTGATTGGCCATTTTAGAAATAACTTTGGAATGTATTGAAGGCTAGCTATTGGTTTTATTTTTGTTCTAATCTAGCATTTTAGTTTGTAAATATAAAGTTCAATAAAAGTTACAATGTGACCAAAATTTCTACTTGAACATTTTGATTAGACACAAAATGTGTATTCAGTTTACTGCAAGTCTCATTGTGGTGTTTAACAGGGAACTGCACATATATTTGTTTACATAGATTGCGTTACAAATGGTTACCTCAATTTAGTAAATGTAAAGCGTTGTGGCTGAGAAAGTTTCTGCAGAGAAGCAAAAATTTATATGTGGATTTAATTTTTTCAGCTAAATTCTGAGTTTGTTTTATTAGTTCTCACTATTTGCTCAATAGTTAAGTTATGTGCTATAAACAAATTATAACAATACACGTATGACTCATGGATGAAGTAAATAAAAAAATGTTTTGTTTTGAGGAAAGCAATATTCAATTTGTTAATGTCATTATCCATCATCATTAGTGTTTGCATTGTTATTTATATCATTTTCTGCATTCACATTAAATAATAAGATTTGTTCTTCTAATAATTTGTTTCATTATTTACCATATGATATCTTTACATCTATTTATAAACAAAAATGTGCATTGTGAATTATACATCTGAGGAATCACAGGTAATGTGTCTTGTATCTTGCAATACAAGATACATACAGTATTTACAGTATTTACTTGCCTTTTGGAAATAGTGTACAATAAAGTTGAACATTTAGTCCAGAGAATTTAACCTTGTGAAAAAAAAATTCTAATGACCAAAATTAATTAAAAAATTATATTTTCCTCTTATACATTTGGAACCATAACATAACAAGTGTAACTGTCAGAGACATAATTGTTACTTTCACAGTAATGAATCTGGAAATTGTTCAGCAACTTTTTACTATGTAAAATATGCCACAAAAAAAAAAAAAAGCAAAACATGCAGTTTTTAAAAAGTACTTGGTTTGCTAATTTAAAAATGTATTGATCCACTAATTCTTCTCCTACTTGATGCAAAAGTCACAGAACATCCGGTTCTGTCAGACATAAACTCCTCCGCAATATACCCAAACTCTCAGGATGACAAAACAGCTTAATGGCCGTTTGTTGTTCAGCATTACAAAAGGTGCATTTAGCAGCTATGACAGACTATCTGGAGCTCTCATCTTGTAAACTGTGAAGTCATGGAGCTTCTTGAAGCCGAATGACGCCCCCCATCAACACATTTTGGCCAATGGGAGCTGAGAGGCAGAGTTGTCCTCCTGGCCGCCATTAAAAGAATTCAATCCATGTAGTGAAATAATGGAAATCTGCAGGAGCCATGGATCCAGGCAGACAAGAGCAGCCGACGAGTAGTCTCGGAGATTGTGGCGTTTAATCTGTTTTAGGTTCAGTTTAATAATGACGAAGCGACGTGGTGTTTTTAGTGTACATGAGGGCGGTGTAGCCCATTGTTTTATTGAGGCTCTGGTATGTTAGCTCGGGTGTTAGCACAGGCTAGCTGAGATCAGGGGGAGGGGAGAGTTCCTTTGCTTTGAAATTGTTTCTAGCTGACATTAGCATTAGCATACCAGGGACCAAGCTTTTGTGATGAAGTTTTTCTATCTCATTTTTCTCCTTTCGCATTTAACTTTTCTCATGTTGGATTTTAACGCTTGTGATGCTATGGTTGCGTTAACTTTGTCTGGCTGATCCTTCGGTTTTGTGGGCTTGAGCCTAACCGGATCAGACAATACATTTCAAATAGGATTGATGAATCAAATTGCTACAAGCCTACAGTTGTCGCTGCCTGGCTGCCTGTCTAACGTTAGCTTAGCCGCCAGGCTAGCGGCGGCTAGCGCCGGTTAGAAGTTGCTGAGCGTTTCAAACGTCGCTTCGACTCCCGAGTTTTACACCTATCGGCTCCTGCCCCGAAAGGCGATTGAAACAATGGACTTTAACGTTTCCGTCACGGTGTGAAAGGATGAGTTCTTGCTTTGTACCTAACGGGGCCAGTTTGGAGGACTGCCACTCCAACATCTTCTGCCTAGTAAGTCTCCGCTGCTAGCACTAGCTGCTGTGTTCCTGAGAGGCCAGAAAGCCATTTTGGCTAATAAGGCAACAAGCTTTGTAACGTCAGTTGCAGATTGGCGTGAAGGAATTACTGGGCCTGTAACTTGAAAACCGTGACCTGGCTAACTTTCATAACACTGGGGACTCCATGTTGCATCGCAGTTTTACATAAAAGAGTTGTTTATGAGTGCGGAGTCGAGCTGTGTTTACAATGCAGTTGTTACAGGAATTTTCAGAGCTAGCTACTGTAACAGGTCGGGTCAACAGGCGAATTACCTTAAACACCCTATATATATATATATATATATATATATATATATATATTGGGGGGGGAAAAAAAAGCCTAAAACATTTTAGAAGAGATTGACATTTAGGATGGGAAGATGGTAAGCAAGTCTGCCCTACTTGTTTCTGGTTTTGTTCTATTCTATCTTTTTAATTAAAAATGCACAACACAGCTAGAACTCCATGTTTTACATGGAAGCCTACTTTGATTTGGCAACAGGCTGAACACGAGTATTTATGGTTGCATCTGGGAAATATGTGGAGGAGGAGAAATCATTTAGATCTGGTCACATTGCTATTAGGCCTTTGCATCAACAGCACAGCCCATCACAACAGCCATGAGGAGATGTAGCTCACGGTTTTGTCTTGAAACTTTTACTCTAAAGATACAGGAACCTGTTCAGGAACCAGCCACCATATCTGGGGAAGTTTTCCTTTGTTTCCATGGCAGGAACCAGAGACAGATCAGACAAAAGCAGGCAGAAATCTTCCCCTGAAAATGGTTCTGCTATGGAAGTTGGATTTCATTTGGATGGACTCCTGAACTAAAGACGGAGATCCAGTGCTTTTGAATTAGGCTGTGATGGTGAAGTAAATGAAATTTGTCGCAGGCTTAAATCTACAGCTTTTTGTTCATAATTTTGTGTGAATAAAGCTAGCTAGAATCAATATTTGAGACACAAACCAATGTGCTGCATTGTGGGTTTACAATGCCACAAAATGTTGCATTCATTGTCTTTAATAATAGGAATTTTCATTTTTGTAGAAATTTTTGAAGGTTAGCTAGATGTATGTTTTTTTTTTTTTTTCCTGCACAATGATAGTCTGGTTCTCGTGGAAGTGGGTTCTGGGCCACAATTTGAAACATCTCTACAGCTTTAGGTGTGACTTATGTCTCACACTTATTGTGTTTAGATGGATTAAAGCTCTCGTCAGTTACAAAAATGTTTTGACCTCATTATATTTTATCAACTGATTCTTGAGGGGTTTTTGTCCATAGAGTAATTATCTAAAATCCTAACAAAAAAGGGCTTCAAACTGTCTTTATTCAGTGATGAAACCTGCTTCTTTAACAGGAACCGGAGCGATCCAGGGCCCTCTGTCGTAGCCCAGAATGGACAGCTTCTTCAAGGCAGCTGTTTGTGACCTGGACAAAGTTCTTGATGACTTCGAGCTCAATTCAGGTCAGACCACACGTCCACTAACTCCTGCTGTCATAATACGACTTTTCCAAATCAATACCATTTCTGGCACTGTAGGAAAATTAAAAGTAAGAAAAACATACTCAGTTACAATATGACCCAATAAGATGTAGATATGTCAGCAAACATCTGAATTAAAAAAAAAAAAAAACTTTATAAGTACCACTTGCTAGAAGGTAAGGTAATTTTATTTATAGAGCACATTTTCAGCAACCAGGCAGTTCAAAGTGCTTTACATGAATTAGAAGGAAATGCAAACAAAACCTCAAAGGAAAGACAAAAAAATAAAAGTATAAAACTACATAAAACTCCCCATGTTTAATAAGAATAGGTATTTCATACTTTAGAAACTAGTAGGGGTTTCTCTGGATTCTTGTTCTGATAAAACTAAATATTGATTCTCCATATTTGCTTCTTCTAGTAAGTATGAAACTAAATGTTGGAAGTGTTACGAGGTTTCCCAACATCATAAAGAGGCTGATTAACATTCTTCTAGCCTTTCCTGTTCGACTGGGCTGAAGTCAGAACGACACACTCAAGTTTAGATTGACTTTACTACCTGAATTTAATCTCTCCTCCGTGTTTTAACATGATATAACAAGTTTAAAAAGTCTAAATTAAAACTTTTCTTTCATATTCATCATTAAAACTCATAATATATCAATTGGCTGTTTCTGAATGGCATATATAATCTTAGGCATTGGGTTTACTTATTGGTTATAATTTTTTCTTTTTATCAATTTTATTTCTAATTATCTGTAAATATTTAGCTGTTTTGTTGTGTTTACATGTAATATGTAATTTTATGACTGGATAAACTGATCTGATGTTGACATCGGAAATTGGTCCGATATCAGCCAAAACACAAGTATCAGATTTTAAAGTCTTTCATCTAAAAATCCAATATGAGAACGCTGACTGAAGCACTCCACTCCAGCATTTAGTCCACCCCAGGATTTTTATCCAGCAGCGCTTGTATCTGCATGCAGTCCCATTGGTTAATAATAAATTGGTCAGTTCTTCTCATACTTACTGTGGTTGATTATTGTTCTCTGTTTTAGTAATATCACTTGATCAAGCCTTTTCTAACATTCAAAACTGCAAAATAAGTAGTAAAAGTGTGTATGATTCCTGCTCATACTGGCTCAATATTGGTATCGGCCAATACTCAAAGCTGCAATATCACTATCATATCAGAAGCGAACAAAGTTGTATTGGGACAGCCTTATAAATAGATTTGCCTTTTATTTTTCTGTTTAGTATAGAAACGATTACCTGCATAACTTTTCTTCTTTTTGGATTGCAGAGGAACTTGAATGCAAGCCTGTTTTCCTGAAGCCCCCTGTCTACCCGTTCTCCTCACTGGACCCTCAGGGTTCGTCCTCAGAGGTCTCCAGTGCCTCAACAAGCCTCCCAGACCTCAATTCTCTTCACTATGGCTGTGCAAGAAGCTGTTCCGACAGCCCCGGCAGCCACCTCCATGGCGCCGACAGTAGCGAGGTCAGAGGTCAGCCCCTGACCGGCGTCGACCTTCTATCTTCCGTGGACCGCAGGTCTGCGAAAAGCTCGGCGCCCCCTTGTCCGGACAGAACTTTGAAGCCAGTGTGCGACCTCGTAAACGACGCAAGCTCAGCCATCTTGGTACGGACCAACAGCCACGATGCATTCAGTGAACTGGACGCGGCTGAACAGCAGATGGAGGAGGAGAAGGAGGCGCTGCTTGTGGACTTCGACACCCCTGTGGTCGCAGATGTGGGGGCAGGGGTCAACTTGAACAGCGTTACGGAGGAGCAAGCTTCTGCAGGGACAGATGAGTTGCATAAGCAGAGCGGTGGTTACTCTGCTTCACTCAGTTTGTTGGACATTATTTTCCCTGCAGCAGTGGAGAAAAGCTCAGAACCCATCGACGAGTCACAGCCGAGAACCGCAGAGTCTGCTGATGAAGATGAGAAGGAGAGCGAAGAGGTCTTGTCCTCAGAGCAACCAGTGGAGAATTCCTTGAACCTCCATGAAACAGATCCTACAGAATCCAATAAACAAGCGACTTTATTAAACGAAGAGCATTCATTGGATAAGATGTTGGATGAAAGTGTAGCCGAGTCTACCGAAGGGTTGATGCATGAATCAAATGGCGAACCAGTGAGCTTATCATGCCTGCCGATAGCCGTGTCAATGTGTGGCGTTCTGGTGAAGTCAAATACCTCAGAAGACGATTTGGAGGCAGCGGCAGAGCATTGTGATGGGGCGGCAGCGTCTGAGGACGCAGAGACGGAGTCGGCGTTGGCTTTGGAACCGAAGGATGATGCCAGAGACTCCACTAGGGATGACGACGCCTCTGATTCAGAGCAGATTCCAGAGCGCAGGCCATCACCGGAGGGCCAACATGGCTGCCTAGAATCTATCGTTCCCACAGAACTCCCCACCTCTGACCGTTTGGAGTCCAGCCCTGTCGATCCCCCTGAGTTCGGTTTTGAGTATCTACCTGAGAGCGACCAGGCTGAGCTGCTGGTCACGGATGAAGAGTTGGACGCTTTCCTTCAGGCGCATGCCGAAGCGGAGCAGGGTGCGGGGGCTCCTTTCTGCAGCAGTTCCAGAGATTACACCGAACCGAAGTGTCTCTCAGAGTCGGGCCAAGATCTGGAAGAACAGCAGATCAAGAGAAGACAGCAAAGCTGCAGTCAGGATGGACGGGAAGGCCTGGAGGAACTGGCCTCTCCAGAAAGTTGCAGAACTGCTGCTACACCAGTATTACAAGACTCTTGTAGACCTTGCCAGGAAGACTCCTCTGGAATCAGCTATTCTTTAACCAGCAACACTTCCCTGCCCCAGCACAGAAGTAGCTCCGATCAACAACACTCCTATGGAGGTGCGAGACCAAAACAGCCACACAGCCAAACTATCAGACCTCCACCTGCCGGAGAAGAAGGGGTGGAGCTTAATGCCTCTCCAACACCAGAAGATGAGGAGAGCCCAAGTCCTATAGAGGAGCACTCCAGATTCAGGGATTCCAACTCCAACAACGCCTCTCAGAACCATCAGGATTTCTCCATGGGGTTTGATGAACTCTCAGAGCCGCCTCCTTACCCCGGGGAGGAACCAGCAGCCGTTGCCAGGTCAACAAGCTGGAAGAGGGACGGGATTGATGAGCTGGGGAGCAGACAGCCGGAGTGGGTGCCAGACGCTGAAGCTCCTAACTGTATGAAGTGCAAGCAGAGGTTCACTTTCACCAAGAGGCGGCATCACTGTCGAGCCTGTGGGAAGGTAAGCCTGTGACATAGTGGGATGTGTCAATCATCCTTCATACAGTCTTCTTTTTCTCACAAAGAAACAGATCTATTAGTCGTCTTTCGCACAGGGATGCATGTTATATCGGCATCAACATCAGAATCTGCTTTTGTCTGTCATTTTGTACTCATCAGTCTGATAAGTAAAACTCGGCTGAGATCATGAACTGATGTTCGTTTCCATCTTGTTGCTCTTTATGTTTACCTTTCTTTAGATGCGGTTGGTTAGGTGGTTTTTGTACATGTGACCAAGATAGTGTCCTCAGGGGTTGGCTCCTAATCCTATTTCCAAACCTCCATAGTGCAGAGGAGGTGCATTTTAGGTTTCATTCACACCAGCCTTGTTTAACATTATTTAACCAAATGAGGTTGAACAGAAAGTCCAGTTCGCTTTCAGAGATGTGAATGTGTAATAGAACTCTTGTCCATCTCCAAACCTCGGTCTGGGTTTGGTTGAAGTGAACTGTGATACGGTTCAAATGCATTGTGAATGCATGAAATAGCATTGATCGGCCGGTTCATTTAAGTAAACGCAGAGATTCATCATTCTTCAGCAACAAATTATAAATTAGTCAGATGGGAGGAAGGAGCTAAATACCTGGCAACCTTGGAAAGAAATCTTGTTAGAGGTTGCAAAAGGCTTGAGACTGGCACAGAGGTTCTTCTTCCAGCCTTAAATATGTAGAGCGAGAGGCTGATATTCATGTTGGAAGATATATGTTGTCTCAAAGGACTTGAAGCTGTCATGGCAGCAAGAGGTTGTTTTACGATGTATTGACTTATGTGATCTGAATTAGACTTTTCAGATTTTTATTTAGTAAAAAAACAATAAAAGATCAAAGGCATTCTTCTCTGAATTGGTCTGTCACAGAAAATAAATAAAATAAGCTTCTGGGAAAGAGACAAAATATGAAAAGTATGAATTGTGTCTAAATCTTCCTTAATTATAACCTTATTAATTAATCAATTTGTTTCTGTCCATTTGTTTTTATACTCCTGCTCTCTCAACCAACCTAATTTTCTGTGAGCTGAATCGTTTGTTTTGTTTTTGTTGTTCTCCGGTGTCTGTGCCCCAGAAACAGTTAAAACAGTAGATTACATCTCGGAGCTAAAAATAGCCCTATGGCAAAGAGCATGAGTCAGCGGTTCTTTTTCCAGCTCCTCTTTAGACCTCCTCTGAGCCTTGAGTCCTGGAGCCAGCGGCTTAGTCCTCTAAGGAACGGCGATTAAAGCAGGACTGGAAGCCGGCGCTCAGGATGCGATTGTTTACAGCTCAGACGACATGATTTGCCGCTGCTACTCCTGCTGCTATTGCTGCTGTTGCTGTTGCTGCTGCGCGGGGCCGCACGAACATGTCAGGATGCTCTCTGAATAGTTTTCATTCCGCCTTTCTCTCTCTGTCTCTGCTAGAGTGAATCGGTGTTGCCTTCATTGTGGTTCTCTTTCTGTGGCAGGTGTACTGCGCTGGGTGCTGCAACAGAAAGTGTAAGCTGAAGTACCTCGACAAGGAGGCTCGAGTGTGCGTCCTCTGCTTTGATACCATACACAAAGGTAAGAGGAACGCTTTTCATCTGCCCCTGGGCGTTATTGCAGTGACAAAATCAAAGGATAGGTGATTCATGCTTCAGTTGTTAACACCCTCCCTTCTCCCCACCGAGATTAGCCTTTAGCACACAGACCGTCAGGTCTTCATTGTCTACAGCAGCACAAAAATGAAATTCTCAGGATTTGTTTTTAGTGAGAAATGTTTACATTTTAGCTGCAACTGGATCTGGGTTCATAATCAGCCATAAACAATTCAAAATAGTAGTAGTAAGAGGAATAACAATGTATTATTATTATTATAGTAAAAATCTTAACATAGTAATAGTAATTATACCATAATATTAATAGCATCATAACTGTTATTTCATAGTATTATATATAATTATAACAATAATCACAATAATACAGTAATAATAATGGTAATAATTATCATCACATTGTCCTATTAGTATTAGTGAAAAAAACAATATTATATATCATTTTATTAACAGTTATATTAACATTATAGTAAAAGTAATAGTATTATTATAATTATAGTAATTATAATATCTGTCTTAATCCCTACACTCTAAGCATTTATTATAGTTATTATAATACAATTAATATTAATAATATTAAGTGTAATAATAATGTTATTATTGTATAATGATATAATAACAATTATTTTGTTATTGCAGTAAAATTATATATAAAGTAAAAAATATGTATAATTCTCGTAACAGTTATATAATAAAGTTATTATAATTACTGGAGCAACAACAACAATAATAGTAATAGTAACAATGACAGTGATAATTATAGTAGTAATAGAAATAAGAGTATAAAAACAGTTTCTTAATATTGTGAAGTAAATCAGTGGATTAGTTGGTTCTTATTCTCGTTTTGATAAGATTCTGTGTGATATAGAGGTGTTGGCTGTTCTGGACTGATTGGCACCTTTTCTCCTGTGAGTTGAATAGCCTGGTCAGGTGGAAAAGGAATCGGCCATTTTCCGGTTCTGCTTGGCTGTGGTACTGGTGGTTTCAAGCAGACAGAAAATACATGGAACAACAAGGATGATGCATTATTGTAAGCAGGAAGTGAACATATTTTCTGAGAGTCAGAACTTGGCACAAGTGTCTTCTGGGTAGTTTACACGCCAGAGCAGCAATGCTAAATACCTGTGTTCGGTTCTCAGAAAGTTTTCTGCTTTGTCCTGTATGCCCATAAACACACGCCGACACTGAAGTCGTCATGTAATATTCCTAGAATCGCTCCGGCACTTTGCTCTTTTCCTTGACTCTTGCTTTGTGATGTTGATGCACATGGTTAAACTTCATCTGTGATAGCAGTCGACAATGTTAGCTAGCTTACCACGAGTCAGCTTTTCTGCGTATTTCAAAACCTCTGCCTGCTTTAAAGTGAGTGGTACAACTTATTGTTGGAAATGCTCTTTATTTATTGATCTAATCAATTCCTGTATTGTCCCCTAAAACTCAACCATTGTATTCTAAGCTTTAAAAAGGAGTAGTTGAAGTTAAACTGGATGGATTGCTGCAGCTCTGAGGATTCTCACAGAGAGCAGCTGAAACACTTGCCAATGAATAAAAATGATGACAAAGCGCTAACTTTATGGAGCAGGACAACAAAGAATTATGTGTTCACAGTAAACTGTGATAAAGTGTGGATGAAGTCAAGTTATCTCAATGGGGAGAAAACAAATTAGGATTAATGCTTCACAAACTCTTCCACACATCAGCAGGAACAAGATATGAACTTTGTATTGTTAAACACATCACTGTTTTAAAGGACTTTAATGTAGCCCCACATACTTCTCTCTGTGCATGTGTGATGTCTGCAACTTGATTTTTATCATATATAACTGTTGTATTTTAATCTTAGTTTGTTACCCAATCTAAACCCTGCAGGTTGTTGCAATGGTTATTTTGGGGGGATTTTTAAAATGACTGATTTTTGCAGCACCTTTTTCTTAAAGTAAGGGATTTTTTTCTTAGTTTTATTTTTGGCATAACGTGGTCTTACAAAAAAGCTGAAATTTATTCACATAACCTTCTCAAAAAAACTGGATTTTAACTAAGTTAATATTTAAAGTGCAATTAACATTTTCAAGAACCGTATTTATCAGTCGCTCTGGAGTATAAGACACATTAAATCAAAGTATGTGTCAGGGACAGAAAATAAAACATACCAGACACTCATGTAAGTCACAGAACCATCCAGACTATGAAAAAAAGGTGTGACTTATAGTCCAGAAAATACAGTTCCTTCTTGAAATGACAAATCAAATCACGTCCCGAGAACTAGTCAAAGTGCAAAAAGAAGCATAATATTGGTCACCCAAGTTAACACGAACTGTTTACACAGTACAGGCAAATCCTGCTGAACAGGAAACCGACATTATCTACCTGAAAAAGTCAGCCACTGTCCCCCGGACTGACTGACAGACCCTCCCACCAGGTCACGTCTGAACATGTGCACTGCTGCGACATTGTCACTACATTTAGAGGCTTTTCAAACAAAAAAAAAGTCATCATCGGCACATAATTGGCCAGGCGTTTCAAAGATTTGTGATATGCCAGATAACTGCAGTCAGTGCACCCCTAAGTATTAAATATTTCATTTGTAATACAAAGTGATTCAAAGGTTTCCTTCTAAATATTGAAGCAATTCTATAAAGAATTGTTTGTATGTGTAAAACTATAATGAAGTCAATTCTTGGCTGAAGTATAAAGGAATCTTTTTATATTTCATGTCTGCAACAGGGACAGGAGGGAGGTGATGGATGGAGGGTGCGGAGAAGAGGAAGGAGAATTAGAGCAGGACTCTTTTTGTCCTTCATTTTTATGGGTGCGTGTGTTCTTGTGACTGGTCTGGGACCAGCTTAACTCAGCAGACATGTGATGCTCACACGCTGCCTGAATAAGATAAAAAAAATAATAAAAAAAAACCCCAACAAGGTTGATCCACTTTCACAGCTTGTATTTGCTGCTGTGGCGCAGTGGGTTGTGGTCTCCTCTCCTCCGTAGTTACGTCAACATGTAAAGGCTTGCCTCGCACACACACACGCACACACACTCTCACAGCAGCCTGCGGGTAACAGCCTATTAATGCTAACAGCACACTCCTGGAAATCGACTTTTGTGAAAAGCTGTGCTGGCGGTGTCTGAGGTCAGCCTGAGGAATAGGCTGGGGATGATTTGGACTGATTGAGTTGTAACAGACGAGACGATGAGGAGGTCAGATACGGATCACTCAGAACTTTCTTCTGCTTTTTTTGCTTTAGATACACGCAGAAGCCTTTTTGGATTATGTGTGAGGATGGACCCTGTATCACTGATGACTATTAACTAGTGTTATAATTACCCTGCATGTCAAAGTAGAAGTACTTCTTTCTTGTGTGTTTTCATTTATTTGATATGTAAAATAGTCGCAGCAGTTGTAAATCGCATGCTTTAAAATCCATTTCCATTTCAAATGTGCGCAAAACTTTGACGAAGTTCCTCTAAATTTTGCGATTGTGGTGCTTAGGTTAAATGCGATAAGTCTTTAAAAAACATGCTTGCGCCATCATCCCCCTTCCACTTCTTGTCATGTTATTCTTCCTGGTTTCCGCCAGCAGCAACATGTTGTTGTTTATCATGCGACTCGTGTAATGCAAAAAAGTTGTTTCCGTTGCAGGTTTGCAAATTACACAAATTTCAATAACCACCTCCTTCTGCCGCCAAAACGTTTTATTGAACTTTTCTGAAATTTCCGTGTTTCTTTTAAGCGTGTTTGTTTTTGTAATTCCAATTTGTGCAACAATTATATGGCAAATTGAATTGCAGTCGCTATTGTGTGGCTGTGTTTTTGATTTTGTGGTCTCGCCTGCTGTCAGTTACACTTTATTGATGAAACTTTTTATTGTGCAACTAAATGCTTTGTCAGCGTTTTTCTACTAGCATAACCAAAAGGCACTGAGAAAACATCTTGGAGTTTTCCTAAAACTATCAATTTATCATTCATCAGCTTCAGGCACACAGATTTCATCCAGTTGGATCAAACACCAACTCCAGATGAATTGTATAGTTGTAAGAATGTGTTGCGCTCCAAGATCAGACCAAAGTAACAACTTAATGTTTCGGGATCTTCCAAACTAAAATAAAGCTTCAAATTCATCACATTTCCATCATGCTGACTGTTCTCTGTCCTGCTTGTCTGCTAATTGATCTGATGGTTATTGACTTGAAAACTATGACAATGTGGAAAAAGATAAGTCAGGGAAAAAGGGTTTTGTTGTAATGCCTGTGGTCAAACCAATGCACAGCAATTGTATCACAAATGTTTTCCTTTTGTAGTGAGTTTGATAAATTCTCAGAATTGTCTGGAGTGGAAGGTTTAAATATTTGTTACACATTCAGTGTTTCCTCAGAAGGTGAAGTTGAAGCTTTCTGAGGTCAGTTTTTCCTAGAAAACGCTCCTGTTCTGCACGGTGTTTCAGGTTAATGGGTCAGTGCTGCAGCCTAGATAGGTTTTACCTTACACTTCACTTTACCTACTGCTGTAATACATCGAGATTTTATTTCACTTTCAGGAGACAGACATTTTCTCTTTATTGTTCGTTAGCAACTCAGAATGAACGCATTTTTATGAATTTTGTTTACTCTTAGGAAAATGCAGGAAATGCTTATGTTTGCCTGAAGTGGGTCATCACCTTACAAAAATAGTTTTTATTCCTTTTTTGGATTTTCATATTCATTCTCTATACATTTGTACCATGTTTGGAGGCTATCAGCACCTCCTCTAAACCCAACTCGGCATAGGTCTTTATTAGAGATGCACTCATAATTTCCTTAATTTTGTGAGATCAGTGATCAGCCGATACTTACATGTGAAACCAATCTCATCCACTGATCGTTTTTTTCCTCAGCAAAGGTCTAAAAATCAGCCACTGTCCTCTTCTGTTCTGCCGTAAGAGAGGTTTGACCTTTAGCCCCGCCCACCAGATCATGTCTCAACAGTCACTCCATTGTTATCAATTCAACATCTTTCTTGCTATACTTTGCAACGTTTCAGAAAAAAAAAAAAAATCTGTATAAGCCAAAATCGGAATCGGCAGGTCAGGCTTTTTAAAGGTCTGTAATCGGCGATCGACCTGAAAACTGCTATTGGTGCGCCCCTAATAAAATGTGTGCTTTTCTAACAACCTATCTGTGTTCCAGCCCAGGCCCTGGAGCGGATGATGAGTCCCACGGGCCCGAGCCCAAACCCCAACGTCCCGTCTGAGTACTGCAGCACCATTCCCCCTCTGCAGCAGGCTCGCGCGGCCGGAACGCTGAACTCCCCCCCGCCCACCGTCATGGTCCCCGTCTCTGTTCTCAAACACCCCAACAATGACGGTACGCATGATGATGCGTGTTTGATGGCTAATCTTTGATTTTGTTCATAGCCCGTAGTTAGATTTTTGCCTCGTTCCTCTGAAATGTTCTCATTGAAGGAAGTCCTCTTTCTCTGTCTGTCACATCAGCTTGTCCACGTGAGCAAAAGCGCGTTTGGTTCGCTGATGGTATCTTGCCCAACGGGGAGGTGGCAGACACGGCCAGGCTGTCGGTGACGAGCCGCAGGAGCTCCCAGGAGTTCAGTCCAGACCCGGAAACCGTAAGACAAGCATCCACACAGCTTCACACCAATTCCTCTTACTCAAAACAGTGTTGGGAGATATGGAAAAAATATAATATTGCAAATTTTTGTCTGCTGAAATCGTGATTTTGAAAAAATAAAATTTATGAACCCAAGCTGCTTAAGGCAACTAGAATATTCTGGGGACTGAGGAGTCAAGTTGCTTTCCTCTGCATGTAGTGAGAACAAAACATGAAGGTCCAAAATGCAGCAACATTAAACACTTTATTCTCTTCAGGGGAAATATATCCACTTGACTTACACTAACCTCTGTTTACATCTGTGTTGGTCCATCCTTTATGTAACATTTGATGGCAAAAAGAAGAAAAGTTTTTAAACACTAAAAACAGTACTTTTTTAGTGTTGATTTAATTTTAGATTTTAACCAAATGTTTTGAACTTTGGCTTGTTAAAATGTTATTTTAAAAATAAAGCATATTGTTGTAGCCTGGGATGATCATCTCTTATTTCAGTCTGGCTCACCTGGGTTGGACCCTGGAGGTGGTGCCCCATCCGTCCCTGAAGCCCCTGCAGTCGTGCCGGTGGTGCGAGCTCCGGTGTCTGGACCCTGGGATTACGGGTTGCTTTCTGGAATTGGTTCTTCAGTGATGAGGGTTCCCAGTCTGCTACCAGACAGTCAGGATGAGCTGCCTCCTCTGCTCATCACCACCGGAGAAGATGACGGAGAAGGTGTGTGAGACTTTGAAATAAGAAACCAGTAACTGAAAGTCGATAATAGATAAAATTTACACTGAGCTATATAAATTAAACCTTAACAAATGGCATAAGGAAGAACATAATTCTCAGCAGGAGATGGTCAGCTTTGGGAACACGAAGTGTGCTAATTACATTAGTCTTGTCTGTTTGACTCATGGAGACCACATCCAATCAAAATCGTGGCTTATACAAGTCTTAAATTAATGGAAAAGCAAAAATTCAATGACTGTTTATTGTAATATCACCATCACAGAAGTTAAGCAAGCAAGTGTGCTGCAAATAGTGTATAAGCTGAAAGCAGCTAAATGCTAAGCTTTGCTAAAATGGTGTCAATAACATGTGGCCTATCATTACCATGTTGACTAACATTGACATACTCCACGTAATATGCAGACATTATTGTAGAAGCTGAAATCATCAACAATACTAAGATTAGCTAAAATGTAGTTAATAGCATTCGGGGTATCATGAGTATGTTGACTTACATTCACTGAGTCCATTCAGTATGTTAAGGTTAGTTTTATATCAAATTAGCTACAATGCTAATGTCAACTTAACTACTACTACTAGTATATAGGTTATAACTGACATCGACTTACTCCATGCAGTACGCAAACATTAGTGCATAAAGCTAAAATTAGATAAAATGCTAATATTAGCTAAAAAAGCTGTTGGGATGTGAGCTGACGGTAACATATTCCATGCTGTATGCAAACATCTGCGCATGTTGTGAAGTTAGCTAAAATAATGTCAGTAGCATATGAGCCATGACTAGCATGTTAAGTAACATTGACTTACTCCATTCAGAATACAAACACAGTACAAGCTAAGTTTAGCTAAACTGCTGTCAATAGGATGTGGACTATCACTGTCATGTTGACAAACATTGACTCACTCCATTCAGTATGCTATTCTTAGCTATTATATAATATTTGCTATAAAGCTAATGGTAGCATGAAGGCTATTACTAGAATGTTAACCTGCTAGCTTTCATAAGGGAACAGTATACTTTTAGAGTGCTTTATACATAGCTAACTCTATAACATGGAGATATAAACCCTGGTGTTATGAGATAAGCAGACCCTGAGATAAATTTGATTAGCAGTTAGCAGGTCTAACGATCAGCTGGAGCAGAGTCTCTACTGCATGCTGCATCACAGTTTGATTGCGCTTTCACACCTCCTCAAACAAGCTTGATTTTCTAAGCAAACCAACTAGTTTTATTAAATCGGACTAAACAGGGCAGTCGTGAACGAACCCTCTGTCCGGACCTTGCGGAACCGTCAGCTCACACCGTCCTGTGTTTGATGCTTAGATGTTTTGGTGGAGGAGAGTCCAGCTCCCTGTCAGATCCGACACCTGTTGGAGGAAGGAGGTCCGCGTCCACTGACTTTCGTTCTGAATGCCAACCTCCTTGTAAACGTCAAACTGGTTACCTGTGAGTAGAATTGTTTGCTTCCGGCATGAATGTTGCTCATTATGAAACATTGTGCCTTCCTCCTGCCTCCTCACTCCTTGCTGTTCCCAAACAGACGGCGGCAGGCAGTGCTGGTGCGTCGGCTCTAACGGACTGCAGGCTCTGGGACAGAAAGAGTTGGTGTTTCTGCTGGAGTGTTTGTCAGGAGAAAAAACGCTCCCAAGAGACCTCTTCTCACTTTATCTCAGTGTTTACCAGGATGCCCAGAAAGGTAACCGGTTCACACGGGGCCCATCTAGAACATTCATAAAGCATCTCCAAAAAGCTACAAACCTCATTGTCTGTTGCAGGAAAGTTTGTGGAGGAGCTGGATAACATTACGTTCACAAGCAGCTTCCTGGACAGCAAAGATCATGCAGGAATGCTGTTCTTCTCCCCCAGCTGCCAGTCTCTGGATGGCCTCACGCTTCCTCCACAGCCGTTCCTGTTCGGCCTGCTCGTCCAGAAGCTGGAGGTTCCCTGGGCCAAAGTGTTCCCGTTCAGACTGCTGCTACGGCTCGGAGCCGAATACGACAGTGTGTGATTTGCTTCTGCCTCTTTTTTTTTTTTTTTTTGTACAACACAGCTGGGATCATGTCCGCTGTTCACTAGGGAAGCACAGATTCCCTTTTTTTCCCATACAAATAACTGAGGTTTAATATCATCAGATACATAAAAGCAGTGTTGAATTGACTCAAAACGTTTTTTATTTTACATAAATGTTGTGAGTTACACATTTATTTGGTAACTTTGCACCAGTACAGCACACCTAACCACATCAATAACTTCACAAGCTTGGTCAAACATGTAAAAGTAACACATTGTCTTTTCAGTCAGTGCAGTTAGGACTACAACAGCCAACGTAAAATAATTAAGAAACTTACCTTCTGCAACAAACCTTTCAGATGGTTCAGAAAGTGCACTTATGAATTCTAAATATAATGTCAAATAAAAAAAACATGACATTTCTCAGAGCACAAAGCATAGAATTTGGCTGAATAGATCTTCCCTTTTAGATTGTCGCCGTTACCCAATCCGGAATTTTTTTAATATCTGGACCAGTCCAGATATTTATATCAGATCGGTTTATATCTATACTGTTCACACACACACACACTCAGCTGACTGATGTGCTACTTCAGATCTCCTTCCATTTACATTTGGGAAATTGTCCTATTATTGTTCAATAAATGTAACAATTAATAATCATTAACCTTAAATTGATGTGTGCATGTTTCCCAGTGTATCCAACGATGCTCGTAAGTGTTCGTTTTCGGGACTCTGTGTATCGAGAGACGGGACACACCATTATGAATTTACTGGCTGTAAGTACCACAGCAGGTTCCCACCATGGACAGCTGTCAATATTAAATCAATCAGGTTATGTTTATAATCCAACTGAAGAAGTTAAAAACCTTTAATATGTTAGTGTAATAATTAGTTTCTTACGCAGATAACACTGCATAATTTCAAGGGTTTTTACTGTGAACCAGAAGTTGTTGTTTTTTTTTTTTACCCCAGAAAGACAAATCTTTATTAACACTTTATTTTCAGAACATTTTTTTTTTTTTTATCTTAGCTTATTTCTCATGTGCTTTGAACCTTTGCTGTGTTGTTAGTTTAGGTTAGGACATGACTGATACAAAAATCTGTGAATTTTCAAACAGTTTGAAATATTTTGCACCCTCTAATCGCCGCCAATAATAAGGCTGTTTTCTGACAGACAGTCAGAAAACAGAGTTCTGCTCTGGAGCCGTTCCTACAGCAGAAACTATAACGTTTAAAAAAAACAACAAAAGTTAAATTTCCTGTAGTCAAAATGCATCAGTTTTCACTTTGTAGCTGTGGGTGTTCTGTAAAGTTCTGAATCTGCATCCCTCTGAGGGGCTTTTAATCAATTTTGACTTTTCAGATTCTGTTAAGTCTTATTTTTTTAGCCTATAGAAAAGAAGCTGCCTACTAATTATTCACACCTAGATATAGGGTGTTAACATTCTTAGGCCACAGCCTTCCTCATTACACAAATACACATCACCTGTTATCCAGTTATGATTTTCCAGCTAGAATTTAGAAAATATATCTAAAAATGATGACAGGCTCTGCGTTTATAAGAACGGATTGTCATAATATGTTAACGGTCTTTGTCCAGGACCTGAGGAACTACCAGTACAGCCTACCAGTGGTGGAAGGTCTGAGGATCCACATGGAGATGGGACACAGCTACATTGAGATCCCCAAGGCTAGCTTTAGCGAGGTAAGCTTTACATTTCTGATTACAACACGGTATCAACGTTGTCTGATATATTTTGAATTTCAGTTCTCTAAAAGTTGATGCTCCCTCCTTACCCGTCTTTTCTAAGTGATTACATCTGCAAGAATTTTTCAGTGATCTCTTAAGGTCTAGCGTACTCAAAAGCTTTGAGTGCACATTGTAGACAGTACATTTACCAGAATGGTTGACTCATGCAACTGACACCATGATGATTTCATTGCACGAGTTTGACTGTGATAAGCTCTTTATTTTACTTTAAAGAGAAAGCTAAAGCTTTTTTTGGTCAGTTGCGCATTCACACTTTCCCAAACAAACCAGACTTTCCAGGCAAACAAACTAGAGTTCAAAGCATAATAAACAGGGCTGGTGTGTGAATGAACCTAAGTCTTTCTAGAAGTGAACTCTGGTGCAGTTCGAATGCATATGTGAACCAGAGACCGCTTCAAAATCAGGAAACAGACTGCGGCGCAGGGGCATTCTGGATAAACACAACCAAAACAATTGTGCATTTCTATCGTTAAGGGAGAAATGACTCATGGTCTTTTACCAAAGACAAAAGAAAAATCCTGGCCCCACCCCATTTTTGTTTACATTTTGTGAAGAAAGAAGTTGCGGTGTCTTCAGAAGACAGAGGTTTTCATGTTGTTTCTTAAGTGGTTCTTGGTGCACCGCCACCACAGGCGAGGGGTGGAACAGGTTTCTCAAAGGGTTTGGATCGTTTGACTCAGTGTAGAGTGAAAGAGAACCTCAGCGGATGAAGCAGGAATAAATGTTGCAATTTTGGTCCCAAATCGAACCGAGTCTGCCGGACTATGATGTATGAAAACACCCTTAAACAAAACGATATCTGAAAGTGTGCAGCAGTTTATCACAGATAGAAATGGGTTTTCTGTGCTCTACAGATGCAGAAGGTGGTGAATTCCTCCAATGAGCACGTCATCAGCATCGGAGCGAGCTTCAGCCAGGAGGCCGACTCTCACCTGGTGTGTTTCCAGAACGAAGAGGGAAACTATCAGACTCAAGCCAACAGCAAGCCAGGGAAGACTCGCACAGGTCCGGCTGCTGCAAACTCATTACTCTTTGTTGGAAAACTGTTAATGCTGCAGCAGCTTGTAAAGTCCTGTACGTTTATCTGATGAGGTGATTCCATGGTTGCTTCTGTTTACTTCAACAGTGACTGGAGCCAGCTTTGTGGTGTTTAATGGAGCCCTGAAAGCCTCGTCGGGTTTTATCGCCAAGTCCAGCATCGTCGAAGGTAAAAGTTACTCGCAGTCAGACTAGTATTCTAGTATATATGCCAGCATGTGAATAACAAGTAAGACATAAATTTGTTTTTCAGATGGGTTGATGGTTCAGATCCCACCGGAAACCATGGAGTCTTTGCGCTCTGCCCTGAGGGAACAGACAGACTTCCTCATCCCCTGTGGGAAGAACGACGGCGGAGAGGTCCGAGAGAACGTCACGGTCCGCTGGGTCGACTGGACCTCTCCCGTCAACTCTGGGTAACTTTACTACTATAGTGCGCTTTATAGTCCAGAAAATACAATAATATAAAACCAACTTTGTCTGGAAATATGTTTCACCCAAAACTCCTAGAGTGACAGTTTTAGCATCTCCTGATCAAATTCACTAAAGGAATGCTACATTACTGGGTTTTACCCAATAAAATGTTTATTATTTGTCTTATTTGCATCTTTTAATGCGTTTCTAATAAAAACTTTAAAAAAGTTGTTTTATTTCAATTTCCTTTTGGATCAATTAAGTATTTTTGAATTTAAAAAAGGTTTATGCAGTTAAATGAAAAATCTGCAGGCCATGACAAATATTTTTATGCAATTAATCGATTAATTGTCAGAATATTCATTAGTTGCAGCCCTAAACCTGATGGTTTGTTCCTCAGAAGTTAGGATTTGTGGAAGCACAATGCTAACTTGCTTTAGCATTGTGCTTCCACAAATGCATTAATGTCATTCTAGATCTGTGTTTTAGATATAATTTGACAAAACTGACTTAATTTTAAAAGTATTATTGTGTGTCTGATTTAGTTATGTGACATAAATTTAGCCAGTGGCTTTTATCCATTTAGTGTTGTTTTGTGTTGACCAGTAAAACCAGTGGAGTTGATGGGAGGCCTCTGGATGGCGTCCCCAGTGTCAGAATGCAGCAGGATGCCGAGTTTGAGTCTGACAGTCGCTCCATTAGATGCACTGAGGTGAGAGTTTTCTTTTCCTTCTATTTTTTTTTTGCGTTTTCCTGAGCAGACTGCTCCGTCTGCTGCTGAACCACTGAAGATGTGTGACATGAGCGGATCTCTGCAGGTCTTCTACCAGCTGAAGGCTCCAGACTGCAGCCTGGCGTCCGTGCTGTCGTCCTGCAGCATGTTTCAGAAGGAGATCGCCATGGCGACCTGCAGCGCTCTGGCTCCTCACCTCTCAGTTCTGACCGCAGGTGGCATCAACTCGCTCTGGCTTCGCATCTCCACTCAGGCTGACATGGTAAAAACGGAAACACAGTATTTGGAGGGCTTAGTTAAAATGTTTGACATGAGGTAAATGTCTAAAGATCAAAAACATTTATTTACATTGGAGTTATTTTAATGGATACTGGTAATTGGCAGCATTGTTGCCTTGCAGCAAGAATCATTTTTGGTAATGATTTCTAGTCCACTTCAAATAAGATAAAACTAACTTACAAGTAACTTTTCAGGTAGATATAGGAGCTTGTTTTAAGTCAATAATTTCTTAATATGGAAAAAACTACTAGTTCTACTTATTAAATGGGAAAATGTCTTTTTATATATTATTGTGCTTTTTCCTTCAGGAAGGAATTACTAACTTAACAGAAGCTCTTATATCTTTTTGAAAAGTTTCTTTTAAGTTAGTTTTGTCTTATTTCAATTGTTCTAAGACATTTGCACTAGAAAATAGACCAATAATACTATTTAAGATTTTGTGTTTTTTGCATTGTTAGTTCAAACCTGTTGGTTTGGAGTAGGTTTAGGTAATAAAACTCCATCCATTTTGTAACTTTGTGAAGTTAAATAAATGTTTGCACTTCCTTTTTCTGGTTTGAGTTTTTTTCTCCTCATGTCGCAGAACTCTGGCGCCCCCTTTGGGAAGGAACCCCCCCACACTTTAAATTCCCTGTCGTAGCACAAAATTGACATAATTGTGATGTGGAAAATAAAAAAATGGTCTTTTAAATTTCTTTACAAATAAAAACTACGCCTCCCTTATGCTCTAGTCTGCAATTACACTACAAACTATTGCATGTTTCATGTTTATGGTTGTCCTCAAATGCATGCCACACTTTTCAGATTGATGGTAACGTTTTTGCGTGGCTGTGTGCGTTTGC
The DNA here is from genome assembly GCA_903067095.1 of Girardinus metallicus. Lineage (NCBI taxonomy): Eukaryota > Metazoa > Chordata > Actinopteri > Cyprinodontiformes > Poeciliidae > Girardinus > Girardinus metallicus. The sequence goes on from CAEGAE010038317.1 coordinate 41,537, forward strand.
CCACCCAGGTGGAGTACCAGGCGGGGTCCGGAGGCCAGCTCCTCCCCCAGCACTACATGAACGAGATGGACAGCGCTCTGATTCCCGTCATTCACGGAGGGAGTGCCAGCGTGCCGCAGACTGCCATGGACATGGAGTTAGTCTTCTACATCACACACACTTTCCAGTGAACAAAAACGAAACACCACCCACTCAAAGTATTAAAAAAGAAAATAAACAAAGAAAAAACATGTAGACCCCCTGAAGAGGATGGATGTATTTTTAGTGGGATGCAAACTTTATAGAAAATGGGTTTCTGTCGTCACCAAAGCTGTTATGCCAAACACTAAACACAGAAAACAAGAACATGGCAGCAAACCTCTCTGATCAGCTCTGCCTTCCTGGCTCTCTGGGAGCTCCTCTGTGAATGTCACTACACACCTTCTCTAAAAAAAAAAAAAAAACTCATCTGGATGTATTCATCATTTAAACGGCCTAACTGAATGAACCGACAGCAGAGAAGCCACCGGGTGCTGATGTTCTTGTAAAGGCCTTCTGGAAGGATGAAGAATCTGCTAAAACACAGAAACACAACTTCTTTCTGTCCACATTGCAGGTTGTTTTTTTTTTGTTTTGTTTTTTTTTTTCTCTTTTTTCTTTTTTTCATTTAAAGTATTTATATTTCAGATTTTCCGTGCACACACTTGTTTAGGGTCACTGTTTATTCCCCTCAGCGCAACAGAGAATAATACATTAACATAGTTTGGATTAAAATCGTACCAAAATCAAGACAAAAAAAACAGACAAACAGCAGCATACTCAGAGAAACAAAACCAGGAAGAAACGCTACAACTTAACGCAAGTCGCATTTTACCAGCTCAGATTCAGTTCTGCTTATGGAGACTTTTTCCTTTCCTTTTATTGAGTTTATTCAATTGTTTGGAAACACAAACCAAGTATTTTTTTTAGTAAAAACATGGAATGTTGGGTAGGAAAATTACAGCGCCCCCTGGGAGACATGAGGCATTTTTTTTCTTTTGCGTTCCCTCCTATAACATATTTAAGGCAGCTCATGTGCTATTTAAAATCCTGAAAGGTTTTCTGGTAAAAAATCATTTTTGCAAGATTTTTCCAGGCATGTTCATATCTTTTTAATTTTTATACCTTTTTCTTGTGAATGCAGACGCACTACAAACTTATGTGCATCCCGACTTACATAAATATTACAAAAACTTTCTGTAAGAACAAAATGATAAAATCCATCCAAACTGTTTTGTGTATTTTTGAGTTATTTTCAGTGTTTTTTTTTTGTTTTTTTTTGGTCTTCTTTTTCACGTCGGCAGTCTGAATAAATGTTTGTTTTCGTTTGCAGTCACGTCTCCACCGAGAGATATTACACAAACACAAGCATCAAATTTTCTGCACCGAACAGTTAAGAATGAGCACGCTTTCACTGAGGCTCTTTGAAGGTGGTTTTAGTTTTAAGTTGACATTTATCACTGTTGCTGCGTACAGAATAGACCAGGGTGTTTTCACAAATTTACTCCGAGGGAACGCAACAAAAAAAAAAAAAATTGATCCCACGGCCCCTAAGGGGCTCCGTAAAAAATACCCCCCTGTTTGTGTTGAACATTTACAACCAAAAGTCCAACCTGACTGGATATTATGGGAGAGTAATGGGATTCAGGTAGCCGGAGACGTCAGATTATACTTATATATTCATCTTTTATTATTTTTATTCTTCTAAAATAGGAGTGTCGAGTCTCTGCAACATTCCTCGTATAAACCGCTTCCACTGGCTTGAATATTTGATTTGTTTATGCCATCTCTCCATTTTATTTTATTTTGTATTTTTTTTTATTCTCATAGAGAAAAATGAAATCTTCAAAAACAGAACATTTGATTAATGGACAAGTAGCTGAGATTTGAAGGAGGCAAAGCTGAGTTTGTTGGAACCGTCTTCTCAACATCTTCACTCTGTGTGAATGTTTTATCGTTGCATCGACACCAAGGATCTTGAATGTATCTGTTTAATGCTCCTCCTGTCATCCCCATAGCAACCAATCACATGTAGACCTGCGCCGATCAGTACCTTGTAGCCAGTTTCAGATCCCTGGGATTTGGAAAGCTTTCGTCGACTTCAGCTGATTCCACTTTCTCATTCAGGGCTTTAAGGAAGATTTGCAGAATGGTCATTAATTATTTATGTTACCAGTCAAGATGATGTGGCACCGCTGTGCGAGTAAAACTATTTGAGGAAAAGGACAAAAAGTGTGTTTTAAGTGGTCTGCACCGTCTTAGATCAGCAAGGAGCCTGGCTAGCAGTAATAATCAGCTGGTCCTAGAAATGAAATCATTTCTTTATACCAAATTTGATTTCCGTTGTTAATTCATTTTTTTTTTCTTTAATAAATTATGATTGACAGAAAATATCTACAAAAACAAAATAATACAATATTGGTGCGTTGGTGGAAAAAAATCCAGATTTTTCAAATATTCCAAAACAAAAAATTCAATTAATCGATAAAATGGCTTCATTACCAGCTCTGGCAGGTCTGTGTATTCTTTAGAGAATATAGATTTTATTTTAAGAGAATCATAAAAGATTAGCAACATTTCTAGCCCTGGTATTCCTCATAACGGCTGAATATGATAAAACCATAAATCTTCGCTGAAATATGCTCAGCCTTCCTGTTTCCTTTCTAAATCAAAGCGTTCTCTTTCTCACAGCCTTAACCAACTGCAGATGTTTCTTTGTGTCATTTCTAAACGTTTTTGACGTCTCTGTGCTTCTTGACACTGCACCATAGGAACAACTTCCACACTGAAGAGTGTTGCTGCTACTCTGTAGCGGTTAGGCTTCGGTAAGACGCGTTCACTGTTTGGAAAAAGATCTGACTTTAGTGTTTTGATTTCTCTGTTCACCTCCAGTCATATCGTCACCTTCCTAAAATAATGATAGCTGCAGTCGTTTTTTGTTTTTTTTTGCCAAAAGATAATTTGGAGAAAAAAATATAATTTTTGTTAACAAAATCACTCCGGCTGTTATTTTAAGCAGGAGACGATATGGAAACTAATCATCTATGTATCCTTAGCTGATCTATCATAACTCATTAACTATGCATATAATGTAAAGGTTTTTTTTCAATATCTGCTGAGAGGGAACAGTGGGTGGAGCCTGATCAGATCAACTGAAGCTGGCCAATCAGAGGAAAGCATCCAGTAAGACCGTGATGGCACAGAGGAGCTTTGTGCGCTCATCAGTATTCTAGCTTCTATTTTTCTAGTTTAAGAAAAAAATCAGTGTTTGACTTCTTCTCATCCATATGTATAAAAAAAAAGTGTGCAGAGATTATACATGTATAGAAGGAGAAAAAAAAATACATTTTTTAATATTGCAGAGATATTTTTGGTATAACTCATAAAAATTAAAAAAATCCAGCATATTTAAGATGTTTGGAGATAATGTGAGGTAAAAAAAGAATGCAAATCTAGTTCAACGTGATTGTTTTAGATCCGCAGCCTTGACCCTCCTGCAGGTTGTAGTTTAACCGTCAGCAAACAGAGCCAGGGGAGCTTTGTGCTTCGGGTTGGTGTGTGCATGACTTGGGCTATTTGCTGTTTTGTGTCAGTAGGTGATTAATAAAAGAGGGGCGAGAGATGAAGAATATATATTTTTAATTGATAAAAATCACCGTTTAACTGACCTGTAAAGCTTTGCATGTTCTTTTTTTTTTCTAGTTAGGATTTCTTCAGATGATTCAGAGTTGAATTTTTGCCCCCACGACGTTCAATTTTCAGCTACTGACAGGTGGATGTGTGACAGGAACTGCTGGATGGACACTAAACTTCACTTATTTTAACTTTAACATCTAACATTTTAGATCTCTTAGCTGCAGACATGCAAAATAAAGAATGAAGGAAAAAAACAAGTCAAGCGGTGCTGATGCATCCGGATCTGGTCCAACAAAATGTCCGCCCGCACACAGAATGAGTGCTGACAGCAGCAGAAAATCTTATAAACATCATTTCTTCAGAATTTAGAGCCGTGGTTCTGCTCTTAAGTAATCAAAATTTATGCTTTCATTTACTTAAAAGTCTAGTTATTTTTTTGGGATTTATTTGTCATACATCATGATTTCATACAGTGTCATCCATTAGCGTGGACAAAGTAATTTATTTATTTTTTTAATCTCGGGTGGTCCATGATGTAAATTTTCTGACGTCAAACCTTTGGAGTTTGATTTGTATCGATCCTTTCCAAAGTACACGTCCGTTTCAGCGCTGAACTCCCGGTCAGAGATGTCCGTTTTCCCCCTGCTGTCCAGCGAGGGGAGCTGGGAAATAATCATGATGAATTATTTCTTCCTCTGTTGATTGGAACAGCTGCGTTATGTCAGGATGAGAAGGACTTTCTAGGCTCTCTGATTGTGATTTCTTGTAAATCATCTATTTATTCATGACACCAGCTTTATTTTGGTGGGTCTAAATAGCTTGTGTATTTAAATAATAAAATTACTTTTGTGAGAAAAAAAAATGTCTGTGATGTTTTTTTTTGTTTGTTTTTTTTTCTTTATACGTACAGACTCATTTTGTTTTAGGGATTGTAAAATCTCTTTTGGTTATTTCTGCATTCATTCATTTTCACTGATACTAGATTATTTGTCCTTTTTTAATTAGAAGTAATCATTTCCTATAACTGTTCCTGCTGTAAATATTAAGTAAGAGACCAGCATAAAAGAGTGCAAAATTATGAAGTGGAAAGAAAAAAAAAAGACTGGTTTTCAAACAATTCAGTTCAAATTCAGACCTTTGCTTTGACACATCCACATAAAACCCTGGTCGACCAGTTCACTACAGAATTCACCGACCTGCTGAAAATGAGTTGTAGACCTCGTAAATCTGACTTTTGTGGATGAGGAGTGAAAAGGAGGCCAGAAGAAATCCTGTTTGCAGTTTAAAGCCAGACTTTAAAGCTGCAGCATGTAACTTTTATTAAATGTTTGCTTTTTGATTAGTTTTTTTTATTTTTTATAAAGGCTCCATACTGCAGCTGTAAAGTCGACCCAGCACTGATCAGATCAGAACCAAACTAGAACTTTTTGGCCTTGATGTCAAACATTTTGTGTAGTGGAAAAGTGACATTACTCTGTGACGTGGCGGTGGCAGCATCATGCTGTCCTTCAGAAGAAAGAAAAACTGGTCAAGTTGGATGGAGCTAAATTCAGAGGAATACTGGAACTCTGTAAAAGCACCAAAATGTACCTAATGTTTTTCTTTTTGTCTAATTTCTAGTAGAAATGTCTTGGTCCACCTGAAATAAGACAAAAACTAACTTGGGTTTTCAACCAGACATAGGACCTTGTTTAAGTCAATAATTCCTTAATACTGATTAAAAATGTCTGGTTCCATTAGCAGATCAATTTATTTTTAACAAGACATATTTTCCCCTGTTATAAGTGAAATTAACTAGAATTTTTCATCAATATTAAGGAATTATCAACTCAAAACAAGCTCCTATATCTTGCTGAACAGTCACTTGTTAGTTTTGTCTTATTTTGAATATAATAGCATATTTGCTATAAAAAAAACCAGACGAAAAAAAACACCCACCCTGAGAAGATTTTGAGTTTTTCCAGTGTGGGAAACCTGTTTCAATGGTTTCCGCCTGGGGCAGAGCAGGGCGAATGTACAGCCAGAGCTGCAAAAGAATAGTTTAGGTCAAAGCTTATTAGTTTGGTAGAATGGCCTAGTCAAAGTCCAGATCTGAATCCGACTAAGAATCTGTGGCCTGACTTGGAAAACTGTGGCCTCCAGATGCTTTCTGTAAAATCGGCTCTTATTGGGAAGAGGAAGTGTGGAGATGTGCCAACCTGCTGGACAAACTCTGTTATTTCAGTGAAAGATGACTGCATTTATTCAGGGGACATGAATACAAATGCATGCCACACTTTCCACATTTTTTTTTTCCTCTGTAAATCAATATTTAAAAAAAAGAAGAAGCTTTCCGCCCTCATGATTCTGCACTGCTTCGTGTTTGACAAATTCAAATAAAATGCATTTAGATTTGTGGTAGCAGTGAGATAAGATGAGGTTAGAAATTCTTTCCCCAGGTTCTGCAGTGAACGCTGCAAACCGGTGACCCGATGCAATCTGCTGGGTTTCCTTCGTAAACTGCTTTGAATGATTAATTGAGCATGTTGCACTGTTTGATAACTAGGATGAACTGGATGGTATCTGTGATTGAATTAAACCTTTTTTTATGCAAAGTATCTTTAGATGGCATTCGCTATATAAATAGACTGAACATTCCTAAAACCAACCAGATAAGAACCATATTTTATAAGAAACTTTTTTTTCTTGATTATGTAAGTAAGAGCAGATTACAAACACTTCTTACCCAACCGTATTTATGTAATCTGTTGACCTGGATCGATGGTGACAAGCGTAACCAGTATATGCTCTTCTGGTTATCCATAACACCAGAAGAAAATCACTACTTGCAAGGAATTATTTAATCAAAATTAGCCTGATATTTTATAAAATAATCAAATAACTCGAGTTTAGTTTTTTTTTAGTTTTTTTAGCTCTTCTGAAGGTTTCAGCAGGTAACCAGTGGAAGCACGGTGAAAGTCCACCTTCCTTGGTGAGCACACGTGAGAGTGAGTGAGTGGAGGTGTGGCATTTTCACCCGTCTAACTGTTTTTACCTCCTGCAGCTCTCATTCACAGACAGCAGCAGCAGCAGGGCCGTCGGAGCGACGCTTCAGCCGAGACATGAGCGGACGAGTCGGAGACCTGAGCCCCAAGCAGGCCCAGACCCTCACCGAGGTCAGAGATGATTCCACAATCTGGAATATCTGATGGAAATTCTGGGAGGTTTTTTGTAAATGACTTTGGTTTACGTGAGGCTGATATCTTGGTTTGCACTGATCCAACTTCAGATACTCTCCCAGTGAAAACTTTGAGTGTTATGTGCTAATGCTCTGTGTTAAAACTTACAAACCCACAACCAAATGTAGTTTCTTGAAACTACTTTTGTTTTTCTGAACAATCTTTATCACAGGTTGTGCAAAGTTTCTTCTTATTGGTCAGAGTTGTTTGTTCTCCAAAGCATTTTGGTTTTAATCTGTGAATGTATGTACTACATTAATAGCTTCTTTTAAATAACATTTTCACGTTTTTGTAATGGTCATTAGTGACCATTTGCTTTTATTTGAACTCAAAAACTAAAAGCAGATGAGATTGGATTTGAAAATGTGTGTATTTGAGTTTATCCACTTAATTTTAGTGAAGCAAAAATTGATTTAGTACATCAAATAATGATCTATTTTTAACAATGAGCAGAAATAGCAACTTTTATTGTGCAAATTGTAACTGTAGCTGCAAACAGAGACCTAATATGGACTGGAGGGCTGTTAAAAAGTCCATGAAAGAGAAGGATAACCCGATGATCATGTATTTCCTAATTTTTGAGCTTTGAAATGACTGTTTCATTTGAGGGGAAAAGCTTTCCAAACCATTTTGCTTTAAAACTAATCAGCCCCTATAGCTAATAACCCGCTGTGCCACCGCTGGTATCACAAACATCAAGTGTTTGTTTGAAGTAATAATGAGTCCATTTACATCCCTGAGGGGGTTTTGATCCAGTCTTTGCAGAATTGTTGTAATTCAGACATATTGGAGAGTTTTAGAGCACAAGCAGCCTGTTTAAGGTCAAACTACAGCATCTATCTCGGATTGAAGTCCATGCTTTGACCGGGCCATTCCGACACTTTCATTTAGGTATTTTTTCTTTTACTTTTTTGCAATTCAAAAGTGGACTTGAGTGGAATTTTTCTGCATCAGTGCATAATGTGTTGCATTTGAGACCGTCTTCATGTTGCTGGACAGGTTCCATAGAAGTCAATGAACGAAACTAAACTAATGAGTAAAACATTTGGTTATTCAGTTATTTCATGCTTACCAAAGGTGGCAACTGGTTTGAGTTCCTTTTTTTTTCTCTAATAAAAACTGCTTTTCACGTTGTCTCTGTCTGATATTAAAAATCTTGTTTCGTGATCTGAAACACAAAAGTGACAAAAACAGAAAAAAAAAAAACGATCCTGGAGACTCTGATGCATATTCATCCAAACATATATGTCTCAACTAAAATAAGGAATGAATGCATCAGCTCTGGGTGAAGGGAACTTGGAATTGTATTGCTATATTTTGTGGTACTATTGTGATAAGGATAAAAATTATGATAAAACTATTTGCTACTGCTTTTCTTTTAGGGAACTGGTACAGTTGTGACTGTATGGGGCAGCAGTCACAGCACCACAAATATACATACTGTTTCTGGAAAAAAAAATCCCATTTAAAACAGGCTTCTTTAGGTCACCACGTCCTTAAAGAAGTGAGATTGTTATCACTAAGCTAAGAATAGTAACTGCATTTACTCATATTTTTGAATTTACTGATATTTAACGATGCTCTCGTGAACAAATAGTGGAGAAAATAGTAAAAATAACATTTCCGATAATACTGCCAGTTTTGTCTTTTATTTAATGTGATTAATTGAATTTTATTGAGAAGATAAAATCTAAATTATTGGAAATTCTTCATGATATCTGATAAACAGTAAACAAGAAAAGCCCACTGCTAGATTGCATGCCAAAAGATGCTTTGAGTTTTTTTGCATGTTTTTTCCAGTTTCTGCGGACAGAGCTACACCAGCAGCCCGCAAAGGTTTACTTTGCTGGTGTTAAGCTGCTTTTCCTTCTTTTTAACTCTTTGTGACAAAGAATTGCGCCTTGGCTTTGCTTTCAGTTTCGGGAGAGGATTCAAGATGTCCTCCCCAGCCTGCCGGCTCAGCATGACCACTACCTCCTCCGCTGGCTCCGAGGTGAGTCTCAGACTTCCAGATTCACCTGTTTAGTGTTTTCTGGACACTGATTAAAGATTTAGGGAACAGTTTGACCTGTTGGTCTCCGTTTGCAGCCTATCACGGATAAGTCGACCTATATTGCTCTTTGGTTGAACTGATTGAGCATAAAATAAGGTGCAGTTCAGTCTGTTAATACAGTTTTAAATGTATTTATATAGTTCCAGCCGCATTTTGAAATCAAATTGCTGCCAATGTTGCGCTGCAGTTGAAGGTTTTACAGTAAAGATTAACACAGGCTCTTGAGGTACATAGACTTCATAGATTCAGTTCTTTTCTAGCCATACTGGCCACTCAAAGGTGAGTATGAGGGACACCCAAAAATATTCAGAACTACTGCACTGTTCAGTGGCCAATAAGCAGCAGCTTCAAGGCCAACATGATTGGTGCTTTGCTAAAATCCGAAAAATAGATTCAAGGATTGACTTTAATATTTTGGGTACACTTTGTTGCCAATGGTTGTAATCGTAGTACGCTTACTCTCATAACCGCTGCTTCTTGTGTGTGATCTCTTCGTAACGCAGCTTACGCTTTCTGAAAGGAAAGCACGAGAGGTCAGTGACCTCTGACTCAAAACAAACAAAGGCAGAGGCCGACAACCAAACCTGTTCCTAAAGTGATGCCATATCCAGTTTCCCTGGAGGTCTGGGGGGAAAATACCAGAGCTAGAGGCTGCAGTATCTACACTTGTGGGCTGAAGGAGATTGTTAGTCTTCTTTTCCTTTTCACACCAATATTGACTGTTTGAATATTTCAGACAATGAAACATAATTTTATAGACTTACTGTTTCTATCAAAGTTTTGACTTTTTTTCAGTCCTGATTAAAAGGACCCAACCGTTTCTGCACATCTCAGGTTTTCAGGGAGTTTGTTCCAGAGCTGAGGAGCATAGAAACCAGACGCTGCCTCATCTTGTTTAGTTCAGTTCAGTTAGTGTGTGTCTGACAACCTGAGAGGTCTGCATGGTTCATACTTGACAAGCATTTCAGAAATCTATTTCTGATTTTCTTATTATATCTAATCCATCATGTAATATTTTGATCGTGTCTCTGTTAGAGAAATTTAAATTTAAATCTAATGCATCTAATTCTTCTTTCCAAAAATGACTGAAGCTTCTAGAAGCTGTGTCTCTTTTAAAACCCAGAATTAAAATGATATTCAGGTCTATTGTGACTGAATGAAAACTTCTGATTACAACATTCACCATATGTATTTTTGGTGGATGTCTCATTAATGGTATTTTGGCAGCAAAGAGTTCATCATGTGGTAATTTGAAGGAAAATGTTTTCAGCTCCAGTTGTTCCCTTCCTGTAAAAAGTCAAAACTCTGATAGAAACAGTAAGTCTATAAAATTATGTTTCAGTAGCTCTGCTACTGTAATGTTATGTTTCTGTTAGAAGCTTCTAGAAGCTGTGGTCTGTCTGGTTAATGGTCCACAGTCAGAGCAGGCTGAGATCGATGACCAGCGCGTGTGTGTGTGTGCACCACCTGTTGACTTTGACCAGTTTCTCTGCTCGCTTAAAAACAAGTTGACAGTTTGAAACTGTGTCAAAGGCACTGCTCAGAAGACACTCTATATGCATTTTACTATGTGCAAAATATAAAAAAAATACTTAGAATGAAAAGAACCTAATCTCCTCTGCATTAATTTCATTGTTGTCATTTTGGAGACAGTAACTGATGTGAATGTCTCTGTTCCTGAAAGGCGAGGTTATTCTCTTCTCACCATCCAGAAGCTTCATTTTGTGTCCCCAAAAATATCCATTCCAAATCCATCACATTAAATAAAACTAAAAAAGAAAGTGAATAAACATTCCTTACTTTGGAATAATTTAGCTATTTCTCCTGTGCTTGTTTTGGAGTGAGCCTATGGAAGCTATCTGGTCTCATTTATGCTTTAACAGAAAACACAGATATTAAAAAGATATCTTGCTCTGCTTCAAGTGATAGGCAATGAATATACATTTAAGTGATTTTTGCTCCAGAGAGTGAGCCTGTGTTGAAAACAATTCTGGGCCACAGGTTCTGCCTAGAGGGTGTGTACAGATCAGCCAATGACGGTTTGCGGATATGGGAAAAGCAGTGATTGGTTGAAATCGCTGGCCCACACACTTTCATACACAAACACACGTTATGTCTCGCTATCTTTGCAAGGTCTTTGTATTGACTTGAATTCATTTCTATAGCCTAGCCCTGACCCTTAACCATCACTAGACTATAGCTAACCCTAAACTCAATTCACACCTTTGTCCTAAACCTAACCCTTAACTCCAAAACAGTTCTCCTCATGGAGCAGTGGGTTCTCATAACGTATATATAGGAACATGGTCTTTACAATATACAAATACAAGAACACAGACACACATACACTCAACTGCATGCAGCAGAAAATGGACTTTAGCACAAGATCTGCCATCGGAGCAGGCTCCACTAGTCTTGGTAGCTAGAGAAGAGATGCATGTTTGTATTTTTGCCATATTTAGGACTTAGTACTGGCTTTCATTCACTTGAGTAACTGCTCTTACCCTCACACCAATATCTGTATATTCCTAAATTAAAACTTAATTTACACCATACCTTTAAACCTAACCTTTATCCCTAAAAAGTGTGCTCAACCTTATTAAGGTCATGCTTTGGCCCCCAAAGGCGCACTGGTCTTCAGAAGGTTATTGAATATGCTGAAAAGGTCCTAAATAAGCAGCACGGACCTCTTTAGAGCATAGCTTAGATAAAGGCCCAAAAGGAATCAGAAACTGTTGTTAGGGGACATTTTGCTGTGTTAGACCACAAGGAAAGCATGACAATGGACCAGTGCTGCATTTTGGTCTTAATAAATGGAATTCATGAATTCAACTCGCTGACTCTTCTTGAACCTCCTACATTAAGAACCTAAATGGAGATAATCTCTACAATTTGGAGGCACTGCTGGGATTTGAACCCAGAATCTCCTGTTTACCAAACAATATTCCAGAAACACCTGAATTATAATTCCAATTCCTTTTATCAAATTTGAGGGCTTTCTCCTTCTCCCCTGAAAATATAATAAAATAATTTATTCCCAACAGTTCATATAAATTCTATGTTTCTTGCTGTTAATAAATAAAACCAAACAATATGACTCAAAAAGGTCATCAGCGTGGAATATTAGGGAATATTTTCTGAGAGAAAACCAGAGGAGGATAACTGCATGTGTTCTGCGCTGACTGAAATAAAACATTCAACATTTCACATGGACGCTCTCTCTTCTGTTTCTCTCTTCCCAGCTCGTAACTTCAATCTTCAGAAATCAGAGAACATGATCAGGAAGGTGAGATTTTCGTGACGTCTCTGCTTCGCGTCTCAGACTCAGCTGAAGTCTACATTTTTCCTACACTGTTCTTACATTCATGTAACATCTGTTACTTTTGACTTTATTTATTTTTACCTACAAACTGCACAAGGAGGTTATATAATATATAGCATTGTTAATAATTGAACAGGCATTTCTCAACTGTTTTTTGTTTTTGGCCTCCATTAGTGAAATTTTGACTTCTGAGGAGCGTCTGGAGATGACGGTGCACATGGACAATTCATACTTTTCTGGATTGACCATAAAATCCAAAAAAGTCTCAACAACCCTGACCGTCCTCTTTATGAAACTGTTTTACAACAACAGAGGGTTTTCAGTCAGAGGGTTTTACAAATATGCTGTGATACTGACTGCTGTAGGAGATATTTCACAGCCACCATCATCTACAATAAGTCTTTGAAGAAAGTTGTGTACTATGACATTGAAATACTCTCTGGGATTAAGAAAGAATTTCTGAGCTGGATTTGGTTGTGCTGGAGTTTTTTGTCATTAGTTTTACTTCCTGGTTATTTCTTCTTCTGCTTCTTTTTTCTCTTACAGCATGTGGAGTTCAGGAAGCAGATGAAAGTGGACACCATCATAACTGACTGGAAGCCTCCAGAGGTAACTCGCCCCCCCTCCGCTCGTCTTCTCAGGAGTCTGAGACGTGAAGCCCGCCACTCCGCTGCCTCGTCGTTTGATGACGCTCACGCTTGTCCTTCTCAAGGTGATCGAGAAGTACGTATCCGGTGGGATGTGCGGCTATGACCGAGAGGGGAGTCCCATCTGGTACGACGTGATCGGCCCTCTGGACCCCAAAGGCCTGCTGCTGTCAGCCACCAAACAGGACTTCCTGAAAACGAAGATCAGGCACATCGAGATGCTGCAGCGGGAGTGTCGGAGGCAATCTGTGAAGGTCTGGGTCAAGCTCTCTTCTGACGTCTAAACCTAGACTCACTTTTCCCCTCCTTTTTTTTTTACCACATTTTTTCATCTTCAAACTTTGTTTTTCCCTTTATTTGTTTCTATTCTCCTCCCCTTGTCTCTTCCTTTTTTGTGAGAAACACAGAAATGTTTGCTTCTCCTAAACTATTTTTCACAAACATGTTTTATAAATGTATGTGTCGCACTTTGAGCTCATGTTACAGCACAGAACGTGAAATTGCCCCCACAACTTTTTAATATATGCAACCTGAAATGAAAATATTAATCTCTTAATGCACTTAAGAGATCTTCTTCGTTCATCCTAATGAGAAGCGTGATTTTTGTTTTGTAAAGGTGACTGGCCAAGACACATAAGTATTTTGTAAACTCAAAATGCCTTCATTTTGAGTTTACAGATTCTGAAAGTGTCGATTATAAGCTTTGTTTTCTCTCATCTTGACGTAAATAATTATTTTATTTTAGGTGTTGCAGATGCAGTTAGTCTGTGTGGGGCTCAACGCTGCTCCCTGCCTCGTCACCGTCATATCACACCCAGGCCGGGCGGACCTAGATCTGCGTGCCAGTGGCGTACTATGTGTCATAATGGTGTTCTAAAAACAAACGTTCTGCAGCTCACCCCGAGAAACTGAAAAATATTCCTGCAGACATGAATTGCTCTGATCATATAGTCCTGGCGTTGATTTCTTTCTATCGATATCTTCAGCTTTTCATTTGAGTGATTCAGTCTTAAGCTATTTATCCATTATTATTTTTAAACACAATCCTTTGGTAAGGTAACTGTACGTGTCGCACTGTGAGCTCACGTCACGGCAAATAACGGTGGTTTACCTGCAGTACATTGCGGGCCACTAGGGGGCACCGAGAGACCACAGGTTGAGAAAGGCTGACCTAGACTCACTTTTTTTTCTTCCATCCAGGTTCAAACTTTTTTCCCTTCCTCTGTTTCCATTCTCTTCCCCTCATATTTCCTCTCCTCGCCTCTTCCTCTAACATGTTCTCTCTGTCTGTTCCAGCTTGGGAAGAACATAGAGTCCATCACTCTGATTTATGACTGCGAAGGACTTGGACTGAAGCACATTTGGAAACCCGCTATTGAGACTTACGGAGAGGTTTGTCGCTCGCTCTCACATTCATCACACGCTGTGTCTCAAAGCCTTAATCTGTGTCTAAGCTGCTCTTTATCTCCTGCAGGTCCTCACCATGTATGAAGACAACTACCCCGAGGGTCTAAAGAGGGTGCTTCTCATTAAAGGTACCTCAGCTGATTTGCGACATGGTCTCGCTGTCGTCCAAGTTGTGTTTTCAAGTTGAAGTTGAAGAATTTCTTTATTTTGTTATTTTTGCTGCAGCTCCTAAAATGTTTCCGATGGCCTACAACCTGATCAAACACTTCCTGTGTGAGGAAACGCGACGGAAAATTGTGGTTTTAGGAAGTAAGATGACTCTCCTTCATATCTCTTCACACTATAATGTTTCTGACATTGCTCTATTTAATGCTACCCTTTATTATTCCTTATATTAAATTATATTGGTTTCTGCTTTTTATTACAGAATTAATAGTAATTCTGCAATAAGTAATAATAGTAGCGATAAATAAATAATCTTTTATTTAAGACATTAGACTCAAATTATAAGACTATAATGCAAACACGGGGAAACCTGTGATGGAATATTAGGCAAAGAATTTTTTATTATTTTGATAATAATATTACAAGAATAGAATTATAATACAAGCATCAAATCATAATAATATGTCAATAAAGTGGTAATAATACAAGAGTAAAGACAAAAAAAGATGAAAAAGTCATAATGCGAGAATAAAGTCAAATTACCAGAATAAACTCGTAACAATATGAGAATAGTTGTACTAAAGCAAGAGTAAAGTCATAATTGAACGAGAATAAAGTTATAATAAAACTTTATTATTTGTAACATAATTTTTAATTATGTTACAAATTATGTAGCATACTTTGTAACATAATTTGAATATGCTACAAATTAGGTCCAAATTATTTGTTTCCTTCATTCCTATGGTTTTATTGACTTTTTCTCCCAATTGTTTGGCTGCTTGCAGGTAACTGGCAGGAAGTGCTGCGCAAGCACATCGACCCGGACCAGCTTCCTGTGGTGTATGGAGGAACCCTGACCGACCCTGACGGAGACCCTCGCTGCAGAACCATGGTGAGAAGAGAAACCTTCAGACAAGATCCAGTTTGTTTGGAAGGTTCTGGCTGAAATGATTCATCCTTTGCTCTTCTAGATCAACTACGGCGGGAACGTTCCCAAGTCTTACTACGTGCAGGAGTCGCTGAAGGTTCAATACGACAGCAGCGTCACCATCAGCCGCGGATCAAGCTTGCAGCTGGAGTACGACGTCGCTGCCCCCAGCAGCCTCCTCAGGTATCACAGCAGGTGCAGAAATCTGGTCTGAAACACACTGAGGAATAACACGCATTAAGAGAAACAACTTTTTTTGATGTCAACAAATATTTGGGAAAAATGTGTATTAAGAACTTTGTAGTTATTGATGGATTCTTGTTTATTTTAGAAAGAAATACAATACATGACGGGTGCAAAGAACCATCCCTTAATACTACATTACATTATGTATTTTTAATTAAAACTTAACTTCAGTATCTTCTGTCCTTGCAGCTTCACTGTCTCCACCCATCTCCGTCTCATTAACGTGTCTTTTTTCTAGCTCTAAAATTAAACGAGTCTAAAATTTTCCCTTTTTAGACTCAGTTTGGATTAAAATTATTTCTATTTGCTAAATCCCACAATAAAGAGAGTTTCCCCCCCCAAATTTAGAAGTTTAGATACATAAAGATGACTATCTCTTTAAATAATTTCTGATCCACTTTTTTAACTTCCGATCCCAATAAAGGCATCTGTAGTTTAGTGTTGGCCGATACCGATCCAATACAGAAAAACACAAACATAAACGTACTGAATTACAAACGTAAATACACCAATAGCTTCACAAGTTTGATCAGACATGTAAAAGCAAATTTAATTTGTTCAGTCAGTGCAGTTGGGAGTAGAACATCCAACGTAAAATAAATTAAGAAACTGACAAACACAGCAGGTTGACTTTCTTGGTCAAATATGTAAAATTAGGAATTCTAAATACAATGTAAAATAAAGAGTTCACTCAGAGCACAAAGCATATAAACAGACTGAATAGATCTGCTCTTATGGACCAGGCACCTCGTCACCGATACCGGATCTAGAATATTTTTCAATATCGGGACCAATACAGACATTAGTATCGGATCGGCAAATCTCTAGTTTCAACACGTGTCAAATGTATCAGTAGAGTCAGACGCAGTTCTGTTCCCTGCTAGGTGGCAGTTTGCCAGCGATGGAGCAGACATCGGGTTTGGAGTGTACCGGCGCAACAAGGACAGTAGGAGTCAGAAGGTAGCCGAGATGATGCAGGTTCTTCCCAGCGAGCGGTACAACGCTCACCTGGTCCCAGAAGACAGCTGCCTCACCTGCTCAGAGCCAGGAGTCTGTGAGTAGCCGCTCATTTTCCTCAGGTTTATCTGAATGTTTGTCAAGAAAATTGGTCAAAATGTATGTATGTCTGCATATGCATGCAAGTATGAATGGGTGAACGTGGTTCTGGTGTAAAGAGTTTTGAGTGGTCTGTGTGTAATGAATGTGTCTGTATTCTCTGTTAGCTGTTGCTAACCGCATCCCTCGTCCCTTGCAGATGTGCTGTGTTTTGACAACAGCTACAGCATCCTCCATTCCAAGAAGGTTAGCTACAACGTAGAGGTGATTCCTCCTGGGGATGAAGAGCTGCAGACTCCGTGCACTCCGGACGTGAGGCTGCAGTGAGGACACGCAAACATTACATCTCACATTTTGGTCACCTCGCTGCCTCACGACTACTGGATTTAACCTCAGCGTCTCTCAGTGCACTGCATGTTCGTTCCTAATTGTTTGGAGCCTTAATTGTAAAGCTGATTAATGCGAGGATTAATGCGGTTTCAATGCAGTGCACTGAAACCGTGCCAAAATCATTCAGAACTGAACCACAGAGGTCAGTTCAAGCAGTCCAGCTGAGATTCCATAGTTATTAAACTATGCATTGCATTAACTAGAGTATGATAAATTCACATTTTAATAAATAATGATTTCAGATAGTATTTATTTTTCCTGCAAGATTTGCTAGATCATAAACACAACACACTTAGTCTATACTGCCCTCTACAGGCCAGTTTTGGGTGATCCAACGTCACCAATAGCCGCCTCCTCACACCACCTGGTTGTGTTTTCAGCACTTTGTTGAACTTTGTTGAGTTCTACTTTTAAAATCGATGTGTGTAGCAGTAGGACCTGTCCTCTTCACCAGTGGTGGAGCTAGAAATTGCCCGTTGCTCACTCAGGAGTGGCTAACGACCGAGCGGTGCCGGAGTTCAGAGCACAACAACATTTTCCAAATTCGATTCAAATGCAATTCAAAAATACTGTATTGATTCCAAAGGGAAATTAGATTAATTTACTGTAGATTAAATATATTTTCTTAAGGTGAAAAAAATGTATGACTGTATTCATAAATATATGCTATCTAATCATATTTCACTACTGCCACCAGCTGTTTTGGAGGTGAACTGCAGCTGTGGTCGATGGTAGGTTACTCTCTGGCTCTGCCCCTTCTCTTTATACCTTCTACCCACCATTTCCAGACAGTAAAGCAATCTAGAACGTGAGGTAAAGAAAATGAGGTGTGTGTGAGGGGAAATTTTTCTCATATCTTGGGTTCTTCTGAAGTCAGAGTCCGTGCAGTAAAACAAGGATTCCCACAGATGCTGAATCTCTTTTTTTTCTTCTCTCTTTTTTCTTCCTAAAGTCACAAATGTGTACTAACCCCTGGTATTACCCTGGAAACTAGCTCTCTCCCTGGTCTTTTACCATAAGGGACAGCAGTTCCTCCACATGGGAAGGAGTCTGCTGAAGTGGGTTCCATTGGGAGGAATCCTCAGTCCCAGAATCCCTTGCTGTTGAACTGCATATTAACCAATTATTTGCAAATGAATTTGTAGGATTTTTTGTCACCATTTGACCTTAAATCAGACTTAACTCCTCCTGAGTTAGAAATGATTTTTTTTGTCAAAAACAACAAAAATGAGGCATTTTTTAAAACTTTATTCAAATTTAGACCTGTACATTTCCTCAGTATTTAGTAGAATTTCCTTGAACCTTTATGAATTAGATGAAATGTTTTTGGATATCCTTCCGCAAGATCAGGGTTTAGTGATGGCTTTTTGTCATTCTTAAGCCCTTCTGTGCTTGTGACCAGTGTTTGTTTGAAATACCCACTTTCATCCAAGCTCAAAGCTCCTGATTGATGTCATGAAATGTTATGGTACCACCTACAGTATTGTGTACAGTGCACCAGCCTATAGAGGGAAATCCCTCCCCAACATGCTGCTCACACCTCCTTTCTTCACAGCTTCTGTGAAGAAACACCAGATTTTATGTACCCAAACATGTTCTTCTGGAGAGAATGCATCTGATTCCTGAAAAGACTCTTTGAATTTTTCCCAGCTGTTCAGATTTGGATAGAATTGTTTGAAAAGACAACTGCATCTCCTAAAGTCTTTTGGGAATTGTGCCCATCTTAGCTGCCTTTTTTCCCCACGATGTCAAGCAAGGAAGCAGTCTGCATAAAGCGTTGCCTTATTCTCACCGGGTGAGAATAAGTGATTATTCATAATTTTAAGTAATGTAAATATCTAGTTATTCTTGGTGTGCAATCTGTTAATGAAACCACTTGACTGATCTTTGTGTGTTGAGCTGTTATTAATAGCAGCCAAAAATAAAAAAATAAAAAGCAGGAGGGAGACACAACAAGACAGACGCCACTGAAGTATTGACTCTACAAGCTAGAAACTGTTAGGGCATGTCGTAAATATGTAATAATTTATTTTAATTTATGAACGCTTCATTACATTGTTAACAATGTTGAAATGTTGCAATAAAAACCTATTGTGTTTAAATATTCCAAATTGCTTTTTTTTATTGAACTTTATTTTATTTTTTCACAAATCCCCTTACCTGCAAATGTATGAAATTAATATTAATATTAATTTTATAATAACTCTGATTGATATTTTCTTGATCAGAATCAACTTGATTCGCCAAGTTTGTGCACACAACAGATTTGATTTCAGTACCGCTGAAATCCGCTTATTTGCCTTATAAACACGTTTATATGACACAAGTCATATAAAATTCAGAACTATTAACCCTCAGTTGTCTCGCTCTTTCAACTTATGTCGAGCTCTGATAGCTAATAATTGCTGCGTCCACCAGGTGGCGCTGCAAGACAGGATAAGGGATTATTGGAGGTATTACGTAATAGCTGATCAGTGAATATTAGGATCTAACTAATAATAAAAACAATACAACTAAACGACTCTGAGGGCGGGTTAACATCGAGACGAATAATTTTTAAATTAAATTTACAGATTTGTTGTTTTTTTTTTTTTTTTTTTTTTTTTTTACTTTGTTATAAAATAAAATCCGCATTGTTCCACAGAGACAGCCTGGTTACGTAACAGAAATATAATTAATAGTGTAAGCACAAGAGGGACTCCGGGTGTGGAGGGTGTGTGTGCCTGTGGTGGTTGTGTCGGTGCTTCCAGCATCCCGGACCGGGCTCGGTGCCAGCGGGATGCGGGATAATGCTGGAGGCGAGAGGGAGGAGGGGGGTTGGTGCAGATGCCCTGTGAGTTTTACATAACAGCAGCTGGCTCACACATCAAATGAGTGACAAACCGCTGGCCGCAGCACAACAGGCAGCGTCCCCCCTGCCGCGTGCCGCAGTGCCCGGTGTCCAGCAGAGAGGAGGGAGAGAGCGCGCGCTCCTGGCTGTGCGTCACGTAGAGGATACAGTTGGAGGGGAGGAACGTTTGTTTACCAGCCATACCTGTCGTCGTCCAGTTGGCGCTGTTGCCGTTTGTGTTTGTGTGTGTGGGGGTGTGTGTGTGTGTCTCTGTGAGTGAAGAGAGATGGAGAGAGAGCTGGAGGGCCGGAGGGAGGCGGAGCCGCTCGGACATGAGTAAATGACGTCAGCTCCCAGGTCGCAGAGCAGAGAAACAAACATGGCGACAGAATGGAGCGGGCAGCAGGGTTACGTTCTTACCGTCATTATCTGCCTGTGGAGTGCGGTCGGCGGCCGGACAGAGACTGCGGCGGCGGCTGGTTCCGCCCGGGTCAGCGGCGCGAGCCAGGTCCTCGGTATGCGGCTCGAGCGGAGCGACAAGCCGTCCAGCACCAATGACGACGGTGTCATCCAGGTGACGGAGGAGAGCACCGTGCAGCTCCGGTTTTACGGGGTGCAGCTTCACTCGGGTGCCTGGAAGCAGATCCGCTTCACGGAGCTGGCGGACGGCGGCGGCGGGGACGAGGAGGAGGAGGATGAGCAGGAGGAGGCGGTCGCGGCGGCCAGGGGAGGCAGCGGCATGATGGACACGCCGGATAGGACTTGTGTCGACTTCACGAAGGACATCAAAGTCGGGAGCTACATGAACGTGAGCAACCGGGGGACGTCCGGGGTGCTCAGCTTGCAAGTTAAGCCGCTGCGCAAAAGCGAGCCGCAGAAGGAGTACGCTTTGTGCACGCTGAGCGAGGATGGCACCAGGTGGGTTCTGCTGGGGGAGAGCGACGGCAGGGTGCTGGTGGTGGAGGAGAAGAAATCGCTGCTGCCCATGTGGCTGCAGGTCATCCTCATCTCCTGCCTGCTGGTGCTGTCCGGGATGTTCAGCGGCTTGAACCTCGGCCTCATGGCGCTGGACCCCATGGAGCTGCGCATCGTCCAGAGCTGCGGCACCGACAAGGAGAAGAAGTACGCCCGGAAGATCGAGCCCATCCGGAGCAAGGGGAACTACCTGCTGTGCTCCCTGCTGCTGGGCAACGTGCTGGTGAACACCACCCTCACCATCCTGCTGGATGACCTGATCGGCTCCGGCCTGGGCGCCGTGGTGGCCTCCACCATCGGCATCGTCATCTTCGGGGAGATCGTCCCCCAGGCGCTGTGTTCTCGCCACGGACTGGCCGTGGGAGCCAACACCATCATGGTCACCAAGTTCTTCATGCTCCTCACATTCCCGCTTTCCTTCCCGGTCAGCAAGCTGCTGGACTACCTGCTGGGCCAGGAGATCGGCACCGTGTACAACCGAGAGAAGCTGGTGGGGATGCTGAAGGTGACGGAGCCCTACAACGACCTGGACAAGGAGGAGCTGAACATGATCCAGGGAGCGCTGGAGCTCCGGACCAAAACGGTGGAGGACGTGATGACGCCCCTGGCGAACTGCTTCATGATCCAGGCGGACGCCGTGCTGGACTTCAACACCATGTCGGAGATCATGGAGAGCGGCTACACGCGCATCCCGGTGTACGACGAGGAGAGGTCCAACATCGTGGACATCCTGTACGTCAAGGACCTGGCGTTCGTGGATCCGGACGACTGCACCAACCTGAAGACCATCACCAAGTTCTACAACCACCCGGTGCACTTCGTGTTTCACGACACGAAGCTGGACGCCATGCTGGAGGAGTTTAAGAAAGGTGAGTGTTCCAGTGAGGTTGTTGGTGCATGCTGGTGTGTGTGCCCATCATCACATCATCAAACACACAGAGCTGTACCCACCCCCCTCCAACCACCGCTCTGTCTGCACTGATCAATAACACCAACCCACATTCACAAATGGCCACACACTGTCATATTAAAAGTAAGGGTGCCATGTTAGAGGGGGCGCCAGAAAAAAAGGATTATCCTTATTTAACAGCTGCCTATGCATTGAAAACCCCTGAAGGCTCATATAATGTGTCTGCTTATTAAAGTATTTTGCTGTGCCTCATTATTGTCACCAGAACATTTGCATAGGCCAGACCAGGCCAGGTTGGGGTGGCACAGCCAAGAAAAATGTGATTAATCTGAAATTTATTCAGATTTATCACATTTCTCGTCAAGAAACGAAGCCCTAATATCTGCCCAAGTGCTACGTTTGCGTCTCTGCCAAACCGTCTTGGCAACAGCCGTATATTTCTCAAATCACGTGACCACTGATCATTTCTGATCAGATTCCGCTTTTCAGGAGGAAAACATTGAACTTTCAGTTTACGATACTTTCCATAAAAAATACAATGTCACCAACTGTTTACACCGAGCTTAGCTTTGTTTTTACGCTGTTTTCTCTTTAAGAATGACTCACTCATTGACCAACATGTTGCTGAAGCAACTGACTGAGTTGTTTCAGCCCTCGTTTATGGTCTGGAGTTCAAGTTCACATCTGCACATTGTTGACAAAACAATAACAGCAAACCTGGAGGTGATATTTTCACCTAAAACCCTAAACATTCACTTTATGACCCATTAAAGAAATGCGTGCGCTTTTTAGTAGTTTTGTAACCTTTCATCAGTGTGAAGCCTCTCAAAAATGAATAAGAAAGGTAACTTTTACCTTCTTGTTGCATAATTTAAGGTAAAATTTGTGACACCCGTAAATTACAAAATGATTACATTTCGAAATGCTCGATATCAACACTAGTCTGAATTATGATGTAACTAGTCACTATTAGAATGAATTAATCACAATGATATGTTTAAGTGATTCTTTAGCAAAGAAAATAAAAAACAGTTGACATTTACATTATTTATACAGAAAAATAATGATAAGAGAACAGAACTCTGAAACCTTCTGATTTATCAGAATGTTTCATGACTTTCCAGTGGCGCCTCCAAGGGGTGGGGCTGAGGGGGCATGACCCCCTCTTAAAAAATGATGGTCACCCCAACAGATCATGTTTGAGTGATAGAACATGATCTCATACAGAGCGATAATCTTCAATAAAGACAGAAAGATAAAACCAAGTAAGTAATTAAATACAAAGTAAATACATATATAATAAATCTCTCTATACAAAATAAGAAATTATTTAATTTTATACATATGAAATTAAAGATTTGTTTTTTTTGTACCCCCCACCTCTAACATTTTTACTGGCCTGGTCTGGTCACCCCTATGAAAATTTAGTTTTTGTTACAAAATAAGAAAAAATGTAGAGGAAGTGTGCTAACTTTCTGATTTACATAATCTGACAGGAAGCTTTTTACTCTCCACACACACCAGAGCAGCAGATTTGTCTGAACCATCATCTTCAGCAGGAGTGAACTCTCCAGCTGTGGGCTGTTTAATGGGATGAAAACCTTCACGTTCAGGCGCCCAGGATTAACGCGGGAAATCCGAGCGCCGATAGCTACACCTTGCTAACGTAATTATTACCGTGGCACAGCTGCATGTCGTTAAAAAGAAAAAAAAGAAAAAGAAAAACACACACACACACACAATCGAAGGTCATGGATGTAGCGTCTTTAGCGTGTGATGAGCGTTGTCCAGACTTGCCTGGACTCGGCAGGAAACGGAGATCAGCTCCAGCTGTCAGTGTGGTCAGCTTTCATCCACAGCTGAGTCCCGTTTGTAGCAGCAGAGCCTGAGTCATGCACACTGTGCAGCAGAATCCTGGGGAATGCAGTTCTGTCTGAGTGCAGCTAAAGAGAGCATGGCGACAATTCAACTGCTGCACAAGCCACTGCAGAGGTTGCTGACCCCTCACCGCCTGAGGGACGGGGGGCGATGATGATGATGTTTGAGGGATGAGTCACCACATGAGCGGTCGGCCGACTTCAGCTCTGCTGCAACTGCAGACTGCTCTGTGTGACGGCGAGCGATTTCAGGCTGATTAGCCGCTCATGGTAGGACAGGCGTTTAATTGTAAGCATTTCAGATTATAAAAGTAGCTCCATCAGAGAAGACTGGACAAAATGGGATGAAAAGAAAAGATTTAATGGCCATTCTGGATATTTTGTAGTTATTTTAGGGGAAATATTCCTCTGTCTGAACAGCCCTCGATGGTGTATCAAGGCCATTTTAGATAGAAATAAAAAGGAGGAGTAAATTTCCACCAAAAACTCAGAAATTTTGAGGATAATTCCAGAAATGTTCTTGTTTTTTCAGGAAAAAAAACAAGAAAATTAGCACGTTAATTAATCAAAATTAAAGTGCCAAAGTCCAAAACCTCTCATCATTACAGTAAATTAAGGTCATGGAATAAAAACAGCTAATATTATTAGTAGACTTCATAGCGAAACATGAGCACAGTAAGCTGAATTTAGCTGAGTAATTAGTTGGGCTATCTGCTCTGGTAGCTAGCTTGCTGCCAATTGCTTAACAAGCACCAGCCTGAGAAAATGCCGCCCAGTCTGACACATTATTTGGCTTTTCAGTAGAAATTTTTAAAACATTCTCCTGATTTAAAACCAAAAATGACCTTTAAACATTATTTTCTGCTTTAAGGAGCCTGAGGCAAAGATTTTCTGTGTTTTTCATGTGTTGTTGGGTTTAACTAACCTGATAAAACCAGCATTTTGTTCTACGCTTTGCTTTGCCCAGGGGCCTGGGCCCTTGTCTGCTGAGAAACGATTGCTTCCTGAAGGCGTGTGCTGTGTTGAGGTTTTAAATTGTAGCTGCGTCAGTTAGACATTGTCAAGCTAACCGGAAATTTCACACAGCCTTCCACTGCGAAGAGAGAAGAGCCGAGCTGAATGAGGCGGCTGCTGATGTTAATTCAATATTTGGAAGCATAGCCAGCGCTGACTGAATGACTGTTTGCTTCCTCCGCTGCCGTCGCTACAGCTACAGGCAGACTACAATTCTGAAACAGTGCAAAAAATCAAAGTCACCACTCACTCACAACTTCTCCTTCTGTTCGCTGAAAATCTACAGGAGAAATCCAGATCAATGGGAGAAATCCCAGACGTAGCATCGATGTGAGATTAGAGTGGAATTGCGTAGGAAGCCGATGACCAGGCTAGAGTTTAACAGCAGGCTTCTTGTTTCCAGCTGTTTTAGTGTTTCTTTGTGTCAAAGCTTGTTGTTCATTGAGAATCTTGGGACCATAAACCTGAGCAATCAAGACTTTGAGCTAATGAAAAAACAATCTCATAAAGAAGACACAATTAACGTATGAGGTAAAAATAAAAAAAAATATCTAAAAGGACGCGATTTATTGGTTGATTAGTCGTACAGCTGTGTGACAGAGGAAGCCGACCAGGCCGGAGCTGCTGGTGTGTGATGTCTATGAGCTGTGACAGGCCTCCATCCCGCTGACCTGATTAGACCGCTTTACTTACCTCCTGCTGGCAGGCGTCAGCGCTCATGATGGACTTAGTATGTCGAGTCAAGTCAAGTTTATTAGTATGTCGCTTTTCAGCGAAAAGGCAGTTCAAAGTGCCTAACACCATAGAAACTTCATACAGCAACCACTTATGAAACAAGCAATAAACATTATATTTTGTCAAATGCCAAAGTCGAAACCAAGTCTAGATTCAAAGGAACTCAGCGTTTCAGCTGTTTTGGAGATTTCTGGAAGTTTGTTATAGATTTGAGGTGCATAGAAGCTGAATGCTGCTTCTCAATGTTTGGTTCTGGTTCTGGATGCAGAGCAGAAGCAGAACCAGAAGACCTGAGAGGTCTGGAAGGTTCATTGTAAAAAAAAAACAAACAAAAAAAACAAGCGTAGATTTTACGGTAAAACGCCGGCAGCTGGGGTTGCCAGAATTCCACCGTAAAATTACGGTAAAATACTGGCAGCCAGTATTTTACCGTATTTTCTAAAATACTGTAAATGTCTGTGAACCACAGGTGTCGATATTACGGTATTTTACCGTATATGGTAAAATACCAGCAGCTGTAGTTTTCCTTAAGTAAAATCGGCCATACTGCCTGAGGCATTACGGAATAATATTTTGGCAACCGTGACTTTAGCAATTCAGAACTGTAAACTTTTTATGCAACTTACTATAAAAACAAAACATACGCCGTACTAGATAAGTGAAAAGCACGGCAGGACTGTATGATATATTGACATTTTATTGTAAGAAAAAATCTACTTTAAGGTAAATTACTGGTAGTTGTTGTTACCAGAATTTTACCATAAACATTACACTACAACACACAAGAAAATGTAGTTTATCAGCATTTTAATATAGAAAGTTATAAAGAAAATAAGTCCAAATTAAACAAAGTATAGACTATGAGTAATCCACTTAAAGAAACAATTTCTATTTAAAATTCAGTTAACAAAAATTAGCTAAAAAAATAGTTTCCTGTCCAGTTTCCTCACAGTATTACTGAGATCTGGAAAAAAAACAGCACATGTGTCCATATAGATGATAACCTACTGTGGAAGAAAAACGTAATAAAAGGATTCTTGCTCTGGGTTGAGAGTAACTCACCACTGAGTCCAGACTTTGCTCAGGAGGGTGTCCAACATGGACATGGTCTTCCCAGTCACAGGTTGGGATCGAGACTCACATGTTGTCAATGAGGTGTTTACCACAAAATCCTCTCTGCAACCAAACAGAAAGCATCCGATGAAGACTTCTTGTTTCAGGGAATTTTCTATCTTCATCCTCCCATTCTCCCTTTTGGGAAAAACATGTTTCTCTTTACAAATTTGCACTTTTTGACCTCATTCAGGATAGATGACACGAGACAAACTCAGTGCAGAAAGATTCTGGTCTAATACCGCTGTCCAAAAACAACAGAAAAAATCCCCAAAAATTCAAAAACAAAAGGGCTGATTATTTAAAAAGTGAACAGCCCTTATTTGGTGTGTATATCACCATCAATTGTTTAGATTTCAGATCTATATCTTGTTATATTTCCATGTTCATGAAGAGTCATTTCCTCATCAAAACATGTTTGTGACATCCTCAGACCTCCATGGCAGCCAAGTGACACAATAATTTGAAGACTGAACAAATAGTTTTAAGAATTTTAATTCTGTTCTGATAAATGCACTCAAACTGAGAAAAACTGTAAAATATTTAATATTTACATTTCCTTGTCTTAAAACCCAGCAACTGTGATGGACCTAGTGATTTTAATGTAAGTATTTTGGGGGTGACAGTCAAGAGGTTAAAGAAAAATATTAAATATTATTAGCTCTGATGCCCAGCTTTACACTAACAATTTTACCAAAGGTTTGAAATGAAAACTAACGTGTTCTTCACAGTTTTCACTTGCATGCATCAATATTTTACACGCAAAGTAATTCATATGAATTACTAAAACAAACTTGAAAAAATTGCTTCTGCCATTAACAATAACTTTAAGCAGAGGCAGTCTAAAGTAGACCTGAAATACTGTTTTATGGTTTAACATCATAGACATAAACATCAGCAAAATTTGTAATTTTGGCCAATTAATACCGTTAATTTTAGGGTAATTATCTTCTGGCAATATTGCAATATTTTTCTATGAATTTTACAATTACTTAGAATTTTACAATAAATTTCTGTGTTTTCTACATTTCATGACTGTCAAAATCACTTGAGATATATGTTTATTGAATTATTGTAATTCCATGTATTTTCTACAGTAATGAAATTCTTTTTATATTGCTGTCAGCAACTGTAATTATTTCACCAGTTTTTACCATGAAATTTACAGACTGTTTTTTGCAGTGTTGATACAACAGCAGCAGGTCTTTAATGTGTTGTGGTGCTAAGCTGTTCAGTGATTTATAAACTAACAATACACCATGTTCCAAATTATTATGCAAGTGATATTTTCTCAGATTTTCTTAAATGGTCAATGCAAATGATGGTCAGTATAATTTTCAAGTCATGAACTATTACAGTATAAATCAATAGTAGGTTGAAGCACCTCAAGCCTCTGGAGGATCCTCCACCTGGAGGCTCCAGAGGCTCCAGCAGCTTCAAATGACTGTTTGCTGCTTTGTGAGGCTTTTTAGCAGCTGCTGTCTTAATCTGATGAATTTAACAGAAACCTTCCTCATTAT
>CAEGAE010038325.1:0-21702 GCA_903067095.1 Girardinus metallicus
TCTTCTCTACCTGTGCGTCAATAACGTTGCGGTTTAATATGTCGGTTTGTAAGAATCTTTTTGCCCAGAAGAAAAAAGAGCGACAACAACTACCGATAACTATGTTCTTCTCTCGAAAAAACACACCTGCACCACAGGCTTCAGAAGAAAAAGGCTCTACAGAGCGGAGTCGGGCCGCAGCGTCACAGTCAGACGCACAATTTGTCCTACTGTACTTTGTATTGATGATTAAAATGATTATTTTACTGTAGTTATTTGTAAGAAAGAGCTCTATTTGTTAAAAAAAATGCTTGGGCCTGAAACAGGTTTTGTTCTTTGGTTTCAATGTAAACTGAAAAACGAGGGTTCACTGTATTACAAGAATAAAATTCTCGTATTATTTAGTTGTTTAATAAATTTCTAGTTATACTTATTGTTATGATGACAATAAAGTCATATTGCAAGAATTATGACTTTAATCTACTGATATTTGCTTTAGCTTTTAAATATTTTGACTTTATTCTCATTGTTTGAACTTTATTCTCGTATTATTTTAACTTCATTCTCATACGGCTTTATTCTCATCATTTTATTTTTCCTTTATTGTGGCCCTAATATTCCATCTGTACTATTTGGATATGAGCGTTGATTATACGTTTCAGAAGCTTTTTAATCTGGTAATGTAATTCTTTATGCTTCTAGCAGGAAAAAAACTCACATTTGGTCTGTTTTAGGACATACTAATTAATTCTACCTAGATATCTCACACAAAGAGTTTCTAGCTCAAGTAAGATTGAACATAGCATTTAGCTTGAGAGAAGAACAAAACAAATCTTTTCATGTTGTCTTTATTTGCTAAGCGCACTCATTAGTCGAGAGCCAGTGTTGTCAAGGTTAGAGGATTCCCAACAAAAGTTACTAACGTCACAGATTGGAAAGAAAAAAAATATATAAATATAAATTGCGTGTGCTTTTTTAGAATGTGTCCATTCAAAATGTAACTCATTTTTCAGGAGTTTCAGGCGAACTAGGAAAAAAGCATTTGCACTACATTCACTATCGTCATAACTGAGGTAACATTCTGCTGTTATTGCGCCGTAGTCAAGTTCAACTCCTTTGTGACACGGAGAGCTCCAGTTGTCTGAAACTGTTCACATTTCTCTTCCTACCTTTCTGGAATATTTTACTCTGAGTATTTACAATAAGCCCTCCCACACCACGTAGTGCTAAGTGTGTGTTTTCAGCAATAATGCTAATTTATGCCTGTCATATCACTTTCTGTGCCTTCATTCTTGTAAATATTATTGTGAGCGTGTGAAAATATTGCCTATAAAACAGAAAAAAAAACAATATAGCGGCTGGAAAGCCCAGAAGACTTCACAGCACTAATTATATTGACTTTTTTACACCCTTCTAAAGGGTATTTATAATCGTTTTGACAACTTTGTCTTTTCAGTTACATCTTAGCTTTGAGCTCCCAAATAGGTACAATCATATCAAGGTTGAAATTGATGTAAAATCTTAATCATGGCGTTCTGTAAGGACAACTGAACTAGGGGTGAGCAATATGGACTTGGTTTAATCACAATATTTTTCGGTTCTCTTGAGATTACTATAAAAATGACAATAAGAACTATTTGCTACTACTTTTTTCAGTTAACTGCATGGCTATGACGGCATGGCGCAGCAATCACAGACCCACAAACACAAAACGCACAGAAAAATCTAAATTCTTATCACAATAAGATATTTATCCTGAGAAATAATAAACGACACTATAAATGCTCACCGCCACACTGAACTCAGGCATCAGTGCCTAGACCTTTGGCCTCTCAAAGTTACAAACATGTGACAAAAATGTTGTTTGTGACCTGCAACTTGGATATGTAACTGATTAGCATTCTTCAAAAGGATTATAAAGTGCTATGTGTTGATTGTAGTTTGCTCCAGTGGTGAAATCCTGCAGCTTTTTAAAAAAAAAAAAAAAAAAAAAAATGCAATTCTGACTGTTTTGACCAGCATCTTATCTCTGATGTACATTTCTTACAAATGTTTTTAGTTGTAGCCTGCTTATTAGTTAGCAATGAGGTAATTGTCTAAAACATAGCAGCAGTGAATAGAAGAAGCTGAAAGTCTTTACTTCAGTTGGTTTTCAATCATGCGGGTTTAACTGCACACTAATCACTATCTAAATATTATTCCAAGGGTGCAACATGCCACAAAGGGGTTTATCCCTAAAATATGATGTCAAGCTAATGCTACATATGTGATGGCTGGAAGGGAAAATGCCAATATGCAATTTTTGTTCGTACAATTACGCCAATATTAGTGGCATATTCTGTGAAATTTGACTTTAAGCTCACAAACAACATCCAGCGTATGTGTTTCCATTGCCGTTTTGTAAAATAAACCAATTGTGATAGATCAACCTCTGGCAAAACGTCTTACTAAACAATAAGAGTTTCCGAAATTGCCGTGTTTCCATTAAGCAAATTTATTTAAAAAATTGTCAAATTATGCGATTGCATGGTGAATGGAAACCCAACTGAGGATGTTGAGGTTTGGTTGAGGTTAACTAGTGTTTCTTACCAAAACACTAGTTAGTGTTTTGGTAAGAAGACACTTCTGTGTTGGAACCAGTAGACGGTGGTACTTTAAAATCAAGCATTATCAAATTGCTTTGAAAGGCTACAGACAGGCAGGATGTGATTCATTCCTTTATATGATAATGTTTTTAGTTTTCTTTGCACAAAAAAATATATTCGTATAAATGATACAATCCTCCATTTGGTTTTTCCACACACAAGTATGGATTCCCAACTTTCTTATTTGGGAAACTCATTTTAAAGTAATTGTTTAGATTTAGGAAATGATTGTAGTTACTATGATCTTAATGATGATGTTTGTTGTTGGTCTTAATGTGACAGTATATTTTACCCTGTAAAACTGTTGAATGATCTCACAACCACAGGAAGTGACTTTCATTTCTCTCTATGTATTTGGATTCTTGTTTCCCTTAAGTTGAGTGGTATCTCTCTATGGTGTGTGTGTGTGTGGCTGCAAAACGTAAAGTATTTTAATTTGTCATTTTTTGTATTCCCAACAAGGGTAGTATACAAGTCAGCTTCTTCCTATTCCAGTTAAACATGCTTGCTCATGTGCATTAAGCATGAACAAAAGAAAAATCCTCCTGAAAAGGAACGTTTTAATGATTAATATACGGAACTGACAGAATCTAAACCTCTGAACTGACAGGTTAAGTACAGCTATTCTTTGCTCACTGGAAAGAGGAATTATTAAATAAGTACATTTTTGGGAAAAATGTAATTCTTATTGAAGTTTCTCATTGTATAGCTTCCAAACGTGGAATCCTTCCAAACGTCAGACTTTTCCCCTCGAGTTTGTAGTCGACTCATTTTTTTTCTCCCTATAGTCTCCCTTCATCCCCACACACACACCCTCCTTCCTATAAAACTTAATCGATGAGAACTTATCCTCAATCTCTTTGCCCCTGAAACGTTCACTACTTACCAGGCTTTTCAGGAAAGCTTTCATCATTTCAGTTTCTCTCGGCAAAAACCGTAACTGTGCCAGCTTCCACAAAAACATTTCAACATTCACACCAAAGAGGGATCGACTCAACATCGCTCATCTCCAGGTTGTCTATACTTGCAATCTTACACATCCAGAAGAAAACCATGTCCTATCATGAGGGCAAAGATTGCAGCCATGTTGCATCAAGTGGTTAACTGAGCTTCGCTCAGAAACCTCAACATCCTCAGTTGGGTTTCCATTCACCATGCAATCGCATAATTTGACAATTTTTTAAATAAATTTGCTTAATGGAAACACGGCAATTTCGGAAACTCTTATTGTTTAGTAAGACGTTTAGCCAGAGGTTGATCTATCACAATTGGTTTATTTTACAAAACGGCAATGGAAACACAAGTCACATGATCAACAGTCGGATGTTTCCACCGGCGCAAACCACCAAGAAGATGACAGGAAGTAGTTGGAGGATGATGGCGGAGCATTTTTATGACTTCTTCACGTGTTTATTATTTACTGGAAACACCAATTTGCTGAGTTGTGTTTTTTTGACATTAGTGTCATTTTTGTGCACATTTGTAATTGAATCGCAGCAACTGATTACCTTTTACTAAGTCATGTTGTAGCTTAGCTGTCTTTTGGGATCAGCAAAGCAGGAATTTTGGACAGTACTGAGTAATAATGAAACTCAGAATAACAAAAACGTTGTTCACCTCAGCTAGAAAATCAATGTTCGGTTTTTCGTCAAGCTCAGACCTTTTCTTTTTCCAGCCATCTGCAAGAACTTAACGTATCACCACACTGAGACGAGAACACAATATGAAACAGCATTTAACTTTTTTTTTAAATTGTTTTTTAAAACAATCCCACACAAGTTTAAGAGAAGACAATATGATTCATAAAGGGGATGAGTCATCCACCAAGTGTTTGTTTGCCTGTTGAGATGCGGCTGCATATGAAGCAGAAAAGCACCAAAAAAGCCTTGCATGAGGCAGAGGGAAGCCTTAATAACTTTTTGCTGTCTGGCAGAGGTTGAAGACATAAAGTGAACAGCCTTGCTTGTCTCTTCGCGTCTCGCCCTCGCTAACCTGAGCCCCTGCGTTGTGAGGGACACTAAAGCTGAGGAAATTTAGTATAGCCTCATTATGTCACCGCTCTTCTCTAGATAATGCATTCATGCCTCAGAATGATTCAAAACTTCAAAGTACCCTTATGATGTGTGCAAAACCTGTGGTGCATATTTTAAGTATAATTTGATTTAGCTCCTGTTGCCATGTGAATTGCATGTCCAGTTTCTTGCCAAAGTATTCTTTCCTTATTGGTGTCGATGGTATCATTATGTCCAAGATGATACAAATACACAAAGCCCACGGCACATCTGCAGACCTACCAAGACCAAGTGGTAACCTGGAGAGATCTGGTGACAGGACAAGTTTTAATCGTGCAAGCCACAAATCTAGCCTTTATTGAAGTGTGACAGAAAGAGACAGCTGTTAATGTTAATCCAATATTTGGAAGCGTGGCCAACACAGACTGAGAGGATTCGTTTACCAAAACTACAGGCAGACTACAATTCTAAATGGGTGCAGAAAATCAACGTTGTCGTTCGCTGACTGGACTGGCTGAAATTCTACCTGAGGAATCCACTTAAATGGGAGAAATCCCAGACCGAACTGTTAAGGGAGATGAGAATCCGCAAAAGAAACAGGACTGTAAGTGACCAACCAGGAAAAAAAGGAAGTAGGGATTCATCTTCAACGACTCAGACCTCAAGTATCTGTAATCCTTGGAGGTTTGATAGTGGAAGAGAATAAAAAGACAACTTACTGGGGATTGTTTCACCCACAGGACCATACAGGGGAGGAAACTCTATCTGCAGGAAACCATGGATGGTGACGTTAAGTAGCTCAGAAAATCCTGTAGCAGGATAAACCGGTTCACAGTAACCACCAGTACAACCAAGGCTTCACCTGGTGGAAGTGAGTGACCACTTTGTCCATTATCCAGTAACAATAATAATAATTCATTTTATTTCAAAGAGCCTTTCTGGACACTCAAGGACACTGTACAAAAACCAGCAACTAAAAATACGGAACAGATGTTCAGTGGTCAGGTAAACAGACCCTGTCGGCAACGGCGATGAGATTGAACAAATTAAAAATGTGTAAGGCAGAGCAGGAGTTGATGTAGGTGGCAGCAACCAGTAGTGAGCAGAGGGCGGAGGGGCAGAGCTGTGGAATAATATGAAACCCAGCAACGGTGAAGATCATGACAATATCAGAGTGAAGGTTCATCATCCAGCATTGCAGCGATCTTACTCCACAATAGATTAAAATACATTAGAATGGTTTGACGAAGCTTTAAAAAGATTTCCATTGAGCTCGTCTATCATATGACACGTGTTTGGTTCTGGTCTGCTTTGCATCCCCAGACCCAAACACGTAGAAGCAGCATCCTTCAGCGCCACAAATCTAGGATAAACTTCCGGAAAACTGCAAAATAATCGAAACAGTGACTGAACGACAAAACACATCAACATATCTGATTCGTATTTGCTTGATGACTTTGACGATGGCACTTGACAAAATGTGTTTGTTGTTTGTTTCATAATTGATGACATGTTCTATGATGTGAAGCACTTTCAGCTGCCTTGATGCAGAAATGTTTTATACAAATAAAATGCTACTGAAACAAATTGAACTCAGTCTAAAAACATAAAAACGTTTGAAGAGTACATGAAGGTTCCTACAAGGTAATGCATTATTTCAGGAGGGCGACTGAACTGTCACCTTCTCTTAAATAAGAGCATTGCTCTGTTTTCTTTAAGTAAATAAGCAGCAGTGACAGGGACGTAGTGATCATGGCTGCAGAATCGTTTTGTTGCTCACACAGTTTACCCAACCGGGGTTCTGCCAGAGCCTTTCCATCTTCTTTACCCAGATTTATTTGTCCTCCGTTTAATTCGAAATGCTGACTGTATGTATGCATTTCCCCCTCTGTGTTTGCAGGGTGAAATGCTGCCCTGAACCGGTTCATCTTCAGCGCTCGTTCACATTTCCATTTCAGTCATGTATCAAACATTTCTCTCTCAAAGTGAACACTTGTATGCCCGTCTGCCAGCTATTGTGTCACAACTCGTGTGGATTTATGTTGAAAACCACTGTGGGGATTGCTGATAAGTGTCTGCTGGAACGGGATAAACAGTCGTTTGTATTTGAAACTGCCAGTCCTTCATGTGATCGAAAAGGTGAATTAACATATTTTAAGACCAGTGAAGGATTCACTGGTCTTAAATTCAGCGCTTTTCTTTTCAGTTCAAATTAGGGATTTTTCACTTCCGATACCGATATCTGATACTGTATCTGCCGATCCGATCCGATGCAGAATTGCGTTGTATTGACTTGAAATGTTTTTTGGGTTTTTTTAGCACGGAGATAAATGTACCAAATTACAAATTTATTTGATAACTCTGCACTAGCACTGTTCATTTTAAGAGTTAACATTATGTATTTGATAGGCACATAGTACGATTTTATGGCACAATTAATTAACAATGTTAACTTAAGTTGTCATAAAGATGCTACATATAACAAATATGGCTTGAAAGAAATTTGACTTTGTAATACAATGTTATGAAAATGGGCCTATGTCTTTTTAAAAAAACTCTGCTCTTTCTGAAACTTCATGAAGTCAGACAGTGCAATTAGAAATTCTAGATATAACATAAAATAAACAATAAACCATAATGGGACTTGGTGCACAAAGCATAGAATTAGTTAAATAGATCCACCCTTATGGGTCAGGCACATTACCTCATCTAAAAAAATCTTTCAATGCAGTAACTGATACAGATATTAATATTGTATTGCTGCATCTCTAATCCAAATAGTCCTAATCAGTTTATCTAACATAAACTTGTATGTTTCCAAATTAACATCTAGTCTGCAAGGAAAAATGTTTCACCCTAAACTGAAAACAAAGTGTGTGCTTGACAGCTTTGTGAACATGCTTTAGACGGGTACAAAGGAGAAAAAGGAAAGAGAGAGAGATGGTTGGAAATAGCTCAAACACCCAGAGCTTCTACCGAATTCTCAGATCTATCAGAAGCCGAATTGAGCTCATGTGCAGGCTCCCACAAGCGTGGCGATGCTTCAATTATTTGAAAGTTTGCTGCTCAACCTGAAGACACAGTTAGTACACTGGCTGTTCACGAACATCTGCTTTGATTCTCTTCTCAGCTCGTCTTCACAGGTTGGTCGTTGCCCTTTTCTGTCCCCTTTTTTTTTATACAAATAGCATAAGAATTTGTTTTTTGTTGCAGTCCATCCTGAAGGGTGATGATGGTTTCTTCTGTAAGAATCGAGCAATGCGTGTCCATATGTGGCTCAAGAATCTTCTTCCCAGGCTTGGTGGGCTGTCAGTGCTTTGCAGCTTTGTGGTGTGGAATTATTTTACAGTGTCTTAGCACAGAGTCCGTCTGATGGGAGGAGAAAAAACAAACAAACTTGTGGCCACAACTTAACGTCTCATGGGAGCGACTTATTTAATTTGTGACCACGACTTAATGGCTACGACTTGTTAGATTATGTCATAAAAAAAAATTAAACAAGTTGTCCCCTTTAGTTATTAAGTTGTGACCACAAGTTTTATTATTTTTTCCATGTCACCAGATGGGCTCCATAGCTTAGTCTTTGTTTCTGCCCAAATGTATTTCTGTAGAGCCTTGTTCATGACCAGTAGCGGGCAAAGTACTCAACTTTAGTAAAGGCATTGAGACTCATGGTCAACTACAAGTAAAAGTTGCTTGGTCAATAGTTTACTGAAGTTAAAGTACTGAGGTACTTTGAAAATACTCAAGTTTCAGAAGTACGAAGTATATTTTCTGTGTTATTTTCTGACTGTTTTTACAGAACCTTGTGACTTGCTGGAACCGCCTCGTGATGTATTGACATGTAGAACCACTCTGATACAGAAAGTCTGTAAAAACCCATAAAAACTTCAGCATGAAAATTTGTTTGAAAAGGTCAGCTTTTCTTGTTATTTAAAACGTCTTCACCCTCCTGCCTCCCACCCCTCCCAAGTGTCCCCCTCCCAACAAAAAAACAAAAACAACAACACTGGTAACAGTAAGTAATTCCACACTTAGCTTGATGTTGGTTAGTATCATGCAAAGATATGGCCGCTGGTTTCGAGTTTCTCCAATCAAGTTTCTCCAATCGAGTTTCTCCACCGTCTCCATTGCTTCAGTTCTGTTTGATCGAAAGCGAGGAGCTCAGTTTGCGACACTTAACGAGAATTCAAAATCCCAGGTGCGACCGGTGGCTGAGATTGGTTCTCCGTCTTGTGAGGAGCACTCAAAGCTACGCTGAGCCTAAAGGAACAAGTAACGACAAGCTTCGTAGAAAGGCAGCGGAGTCACAAGTCATGCGTTCCCAAAAAAATTAAATACTCACGTAAACATACTCAAATGTACTTAAGTACAGTACTCAACTTTCTGTAATAGGCAAACCTCTGAGTCGCCAGGTGAAGTGGGTGCAGCTTGATGTCAGCTGTCTTGTCAGGGTTAGCCGGGTTTGTGGCTTGAGGGTTTTGATGTAGTGATGACAGACGGTCTGACAGGACTTAAGGCTAATACTTACAAAGGACCGCAGTTATGTGGTCCAACACACACATCCTCTCTTACGATTAACACACACTGGACGGGTACTGCTGCAATCCATCAAAACAGAAGAGATTCCTGAACCTCTGTCAAAGGGTGGCTTACTGTAGCAGCTAAACTAAAACACACATCACAACTGACAAGACGTCAGGCAACGTAGATGTGATTTAGCCTTAAGAACAGGAGATGTCCAACACTGACTTTATGTGGAGAGCATCAAGTTGATCTCTCCGGAGATGCACTCCGGATGCCTTTACTTTTTAAAGTTCACATTTGTGCTGGATACAATTGACTTACAGTGTGACTAATCAGTGACCTGAGGTAGCCTAGAAAAAGTCTTGTCTTCATAGGTTTATGATCCTTAAGTCCGAGAGGCATTTTTACATTTTAAATCTGGATAAATAATGACACCTATAATAATACAACGGTGCATTAAAGGTGTCATCATTTACCAAATGATTCTTCAGGACAACAGTCATAAACATTCATGAAGACTCCTTCATGTTTGTGACTGTGTCACGTCAATCTTATGCACACCCCTTCAAGTAAAGTGTTACCATTAGATTTTTGTATTATCAGTCAGATTTGTAGAAGTATTCATTATTATGTTAGCTTACATAGAATTCCAGATTCTGCAATTGTGAGCAAAACATAGATATGTAGATATTTTAATGCTGCAGGCCTGAAGCCTTTCCTTTGCTGACGTTGTTTTTTTTCTGAGCTCCCTCCCACCACTCGCTTCGAGTGCTCAGGCCTCCAGCCGCTGTCCCCAAAGCTGCAGGTTAGGCTGACTGGTGACACTAAATGATGGTGTGAATGTGAGCATCCATTGGTGTCACTCTTTGTATCAGTCTAGGGCTTGACTGGCGACCTCTCCGGGGTGTTACCTCCCTTTCGCTCTCTGTCAGCTCGAATCGGCTCAACGTGTTCTCCACCACTGTGATCAGACCTGCCCTGTCAAGATTTTCCTTCTCTCTCAGACGTTCGTAGCCATTATTTCATGGCTCAGAAGTGGTGCCACAGTTTCAATTTTGAAACTGTGGCACCACTTCAGTCATCCATTTTCTTCCGCTTATCAGGAGTTGAATCGTGGGGTCAGGAGCTTAAGCAAGGAGGAACAGACTTCCTTCTTTCCAGCCACTTGCTTCAAAGTGAGACCATATTAAGATGTTATTTCATGCTGTATTACATCTATACCTGCATCTCTTTGCAGAGTTTCACAAGGTTGATGCCATTGTTGCGGCAGTCAATTGGTAAGACAGTGGGTTCACCGTGGACAAGTCGATGTCAAAACAGTTGACCAAACTGCGTCAAAATTTATACCTACCATCGTAACAAAGATGAAAACAATAAAAATAAAACAGACATATTAAACAGAAAACATGTTGAGCACAAGTACCAGAAAAA
Source organism: Girardinus metallicus (assembly GCA_903067095.1). NCBI lineage: Eukaryota > Metazoa > Chordata > Actinopteri > Cyprinodontiformes > Poeciliidae > Girardinus > Girardinus metallicus. The sequence goes on from CAEGAE010038325.1 coordinate 10,595, forward strand.
TAGCAGCTCAAGCTGTATTACAGTCCAGTGGAAACAGATTTTTAAAGGTGTGACGACGTCCTGAAGGCGGAGTTTCAGAAAGAGCAGAAGTTTTAAAGAGACGGAGGCCCAGTTTCAAGGCATCAAATTACAAAGTCAAATTTCTTTTAAGTCATATTTGACATAAGTAGCATTTCTACAACAACTGAAGTTAACATAGTTACTTGATTTAGCTATGAAATGACACCAAACCCAGCTCCATTTTTCTTAACGGATTACAGACAGTTTAACACAGTTTGTGAAACTTTTGTTGAAGAGTTTTACTCTGTAACAAAAAACCTGTAATGTTTAGTTTTTCTCTGAGATACTGTGAAAGTCTCCCCATGTTCTTCCTAAGCCAGTTTCGTGTGCTGCCCCAGAAGGCAGGTCTCGCCCAGAGACCCGCCATTGGCTTTAGACATTTAGAAAGCCTTCACCTTTTCCCATTTATCTTCTTTTAAGCTCTCTGTAAACGAATGAACTTTAACACACGATGGTACGGGACTTCTGAACTAAACTCACAGTCTTTTCAGGAAGTTAGCGAGTGCGTAAAATATCTGTTGAGGAAACGCAAAACCTCTGTCTCACACACACGCCCACACATGCTTTTCTGTTGGTGATAAATCTGCAAGTACGTCCTTCTTCCAGGAGGTGCAATTATGCCTGACAAATTTAGACCGTCTACCTGCGCGCACAGTGGTGACTACTTCCACCGTCATTTTCTTCCAGTTGATAGTAAAATTGCCTAAATGCCTTGTTACCAAATTGACTTCAGCAGACTTGCTCTGCAGCCGATGGAAACGCCTCAGTGAGGCGTAAAAGTGGCCTATTTCCGCCCTCGATTGACAGCCCAGCTGACAAGAGAGATGACGAGCAGATTGGTGCTCTCATTCAAAGGTTTGAGGAGCAGAGAGCAACAACTTGTCACTGTGAAATGTATCAGCACAAACAAGTGGGGGCCATCTTTGTGAGGCTTGATGCCTCGCTGCGGTGAAAGTGAGCATCTGTGCCATTCAATTAGCTCGCGGGTGTTTACGTGTGTAGAGATCTGCTGTGGGTTGAGAAAGTGAAACAACCAGAGGGTTTTTTCCCCATTTGTGCTTACTAACGCAGCCATAAAAAAACGGGGATCTTTCAGTAGTTGGGAAAATTTGCTTCTTTGCTACAGTGTGACATAAATACAAGCGGCCATTTCGTGATCGCTCTTGTGAAAGGAAACTATGTGCTACCACAGCTATAAATGTTACGAAACAATTTAAAGGTATTTTCACAACTGAACATCCGATTTGGTTGCAACATTTGTTTCGTTTTGAAGTGGTGTGGTAATGCATCAAACTATCCAGACTAGGGGTACATTGATTGCAGTTTTGATTGCAGGTCTGATTTTTAGACCTTTCCTGAGGTAGATAATATTGGGGGATTAGACCAGCTTCACATGTAACTGTTGGCCTATCACCGATGTCCCTAAGTTAAGGAAATTGGCAGTAATAAATCAGTGCACCCTTAATCCAAACCCTTTGAAAAACTTGTTCACCTCCTTGCCTGTGGTGACGCTGCACCAAGACCCATTGAAGGAAATGACACGAAAATTTCTGAAGAATAGACTGAGCGCAACTTCCCTCTTCAGAAAACATAAACAACAATGGAGTGGCGTCAGATTTTAGCCGTTTTAGGGTTTCTCTTTTGTCTTTGATAACCATGAGCTATTTGTCCCTGTAGTGCTAGACACATGCATTTGTTTTGGTTGTATTTACCCAGAATGCCCTGCTTTTGGGGAGCGGTCTTTGATCCGCCTGGCATTCACATATGCACTTGAACCGCGCCAGACTTCACTTTAACAGAACCGAGACCAAGGTTTTAGGCGGACCGGAGTTCGCTTCATTGGTTGGCACCAGAGTTTGAGCACGCATTCACACCTCCCCAAACGGAATGGACTACACAGACAAACGAACCAGACCTGGATTAAAGCGGACTACACAGGGCTTGTGTGAATGAACCTTGAAACACTGAATTCAAAGCAATTTCTCACAGTGATTCAAAAGGACACTCGTCGGCACGTTTGGGCCGCTGTAGTAAGTACATCACGTTCAGCGTATAACAAATCATCTGCATTTAATCTAGCAGGCCCTTTTCAACACTTTACAGTTTAGTGAGTTCAGGACCTGACATTTGAATCAGAACATTAACTTATAGGCCAACTGTGCGTGACGCTCTGCCAGCATATAGTTTGACAATTGCCCAGCATCCTTTTGCTACAGTGGACACTGTTTAACAGCTGTGCAATTTTCTTTTTTTTTGGCCCAAAGAACTCGAACTGCTATTTCTGTAATGTGACATAAGAGACTAAGATTGGCAGCAACAGCAACGGTCCAAACATGAGTTGCAGCAAAAGGCGAGATGCAGAATCTGGCCTTTTCACATGGCCGCAGTGCTGAGTTGTTCCTGGCTGACATCCCCGATAACATGATCGCCTTTGTCATGCATAACTTTTCTTCTCCGTCCGGATTCTGTCCGACACTGCGGACAAAGAAAGTTATTCTTCTTTCTGGTCCCCTGAGGTCAGACTGAATCTTCTGATTCTTTCCTTGTTGTGTAAGCCCTAAGAGACCCACGCCTGGCAGTGGTTTTCCTCGGTGACATTCACTGTGTTACAAGCGAACAACAGGTACTTCCTGGGCAGTGGAAGTGCTATTCGGCTGCCCGCGACGCGCTAATCTGATTTAGCGCTTCCTGCTCCTCACATTTCGTGTGCCTGCCACCGGCACCTGTCGAGAACATGCATCACGCCGAGCAAGAGAGAAGCAGAACCACTGACATGGCACCATCTGCGCATGCAGGTAGCAATCTGCGCTGTCCTCGCCAAGTCCTGGCCTGAAATCAGTGTCTTCCAGCGTGCCACTTATTGATTGAAATCTGCAGCTGCTCTTAAAGGAAGCTGCTGCAAGTTTAAGGGGAGAAGGGGAAATACAGCCTTGCTTCTCACCCATAAATTTACAAGATTAATGGCTATCGAGACAAAAAGCGGAGCGACTATTCAGAGACGGAGATGCATCCTTAAAGGATTTCACTTAGTTATGTCGGAACTACTACATGTTTATTTTCATGAGAGATATTCAACCAAATTTCAAAGTAATGTATATGAACATGTTGTCATTTGAAGACAAACAAGGATTTGTTTCCTTGTTAGGGTCATTAGGAGAAAATCTTGGTTTGTTTTTGTTTTTTGTCTTTGATGTTGCAATTTTGTTTTAATATTTTCAGTCATTTCTGGTGCTGATTTGTCTTGTGATACCGCACAGTTTCTGTCCTTTTCTAAAACATTGTTGCCCCTTTGAAAAACAGTTAGAAAGGCATTTCTACAAAATTTTAAGTAAATGTAAAATGTTTTACAAAATATCTTAATGCCTCGTCAAATGTGTACAGTTGTTTGATCCAGATTAGGGTCAGAAATACAATTCAAAACAATGAATAAAAACAACATATAACATTAAATCTGAAGAAAATATGCATTTAAATTTATATATATTTTTTTTATTTTCAGGGACATTATAACATTATTCATGAAAAAATACATAGTTTCCAAGAGAAATCCACTGATTAGATATGGTTAGGTACATGGGTATGAAATGTTAGCGGTTAGCTGCCAACTAGAAGGAAAACAAATAGGAAACATTATCTGAAATTTGAGTTTTGTGAGACAATACTTGTTTTTTAAGACAAACTACCTCTCAGTTCAGCACTCCTAAGATCAGTTGTAAATGACACAATGGCTGCATTTTCATTACAGATGTTTGCAAAACTTTGTTGATATTCCGCTAACTTTGGAAAAAAAAACAGAAACATTTCGCTGTGTTTCTATTAAATAAGTATTGCACGTGAATAAGACTGTCCATGTGATGACTCATTAAAAATAATGCTGCGTCTTGCTGTCTACTTGCTGTCGTCCAGCTATTGGTCATGTGACTCGTGTGATGTGAAAGAAGTGTTTCCACTGCAGTTTTGAGAAATAGACCAAATTTGATACGGCCAAAAACAACCTCACCTCATTCTAGCGCTGAAAGTTTTTGTTGAATGATGAGTTTTTTTTTTCAAAATCAGCGTTTTTCCACAAATTTGTGCCACAAATGTGAAATTGCACAATTATATGATCAATGGAAACACAGCTACTGAAAGAACATAGCTATATGTATATTATGCAAACTCTACTTTTTTTAGCCTTACATAAATTTTTGGTGTACTTTCAGTACCTGAGTGCAGGAAACTTAAATATGTCCTCTATTTTGCCTGGAAAATACATAACACACGCAACTTTGAGTCAGTCAAGATGGAGTTAATGTCCAGTCTGATGTCAGACATTAAGTACAGCTGCCATATTGAGATTGAGTTAGTTTTACTTTGATGTGCATTTCAGTCATGGAATCTTTAATGCGAGGACTTGTGGTTTCGTTTATATTATGCTTACAAAAAATGTAAATTAAAGGACTGGACTGTTTTGGACATTTGTCTAGAATCAACTGTCCTGGTAAGCTGGGAATTTTTTTTGAAATTGGTAACTTTGCACATTCGCTTGCACTAGCAAGCGAATGTGCACGAGTTGTTCTTTGCAGAAAGGACACTCGTGTTGTACAATAAACTGTTTTGTCCCCAACACATCGGAAAGCTCAACACCAGAGCTCAATTTTCAGTAAATTCTCCACGGGATTCAAAAAGACGTGGCGCGCTTTCAGGTTTTGTCTTGGCAACTAAGATTCTGTGGCAAAGACGCCTCACTGTCGTAGCTCGTACAGGCTGTCACAGTTCCACTAAACACAAGCTTCCAAACGAGATTATATTAAAAAGTCTGTCTGACCTTGTTGAACAGTTATCACTCTCCTTGTACAGTGTGTACTTTCTGCTTAATCCACCATTGCCACAAATAGAAAGACCAGTTATAAAATAAAAAATGGAGTGTGCAGAGATGGATTCACATAAAACGTGTACATGGTCAGTGTTGAGTTTGTTGACCCTGAGCCCGTATTACTCTTGAGTTCCTCCATGTTGTTTTCCCGTACACCTTTCGCCACTTACAGTAAGTACTTCTGCTGACTTTGTGCTATTCAACTTCTACCATATTCTGCTCATTCTGGACATTACTGTGATGTCTTTTGGTCCTGACATTGTCTACGGTTTATGAAACATTCAGCTTTTTGTGATCAATTGGATCCCATTGAAATGAATGGGTGGGCCTGTGCCATGTTATACTTACATTCCCGTGAAAAGGGAAACATTTGTTTTGTTGTCTGAGATGCAAGTAAATGTGGCAACGGTAATTTTACTCAACATTTCTATACTACATTTGTTCCAACCAGACAAATCTAATCAAATAAAAGGCTGGATTATTTTATTGTATAAATGATTAATATCTTTTCATGCTTTTTAAATGTGTGCCAATAACTGGAGGGCATTCTAAGAGACGCAATAAAATTAGACAAACCAGGTGTTTTTACCATTGCCAGCTGATTTACCTGAGGCCCCTGGCAGGGAGCCCACTTCTGGTTTACTGAAACAAACACAGAAAATAAATCAAATCATAAAAAAACCCTCCATAATTAACTTGTCTTAGCCTCATTGTAGCCTCACATGTAGCACAAAAGAAACAAGCTGCAGAATTTGTAATAAAAATGTCTGGACTCTGTCGGTACTAAAGAAACTACGTCTGTGTTTTCAAAGAGTTTCCATTAAAGTAGTTTCTTTAATAACCTGCATAGAAGTAGTTCTGCCTATACATCTGTTCACATAAATGAACCTCAGTTTAACCCATAACAGAAAGTAGTGGTTGTGTTCTAGAAAGCAATCTGAGTGGCTGACATAGGTTTTACCTTTGCGCTACACTGCCCCCTATGGGTTTGGCATGTTTAAAAGATCGTCCAGGGGCGGATTTGTGCATGTTCACGTGGACAAACACTTTTCTGAAAGTGATCCAGCGTCTTCGACGTTTTAAACGATGAGGCGAGATATTAGTTTTTACGGGATTTATGCAAGTTTCACCAACTCCAATTCAAAACCTTTTAATACCATTATGATGTAATTTAAGACCTACTTCGCCAAAGACATGTCTTAATCCAGTCAACTGTTGATAAATTTGCTTTTACCAATGACAGATGCAGAGAAGCTAGCTAGATAGCTAGCTAGCAAGGCAATGTTAGCAGTGTGTCACAGAATACACTGTCTGCATGTAACTCAAACATTTGCCTGACAGAAATATCCCATGAGAGGTTTTTCTTAGCAAACAGCTTGAGGATCAGCCGGCAGGTTAAATTTGTCCTTGAGTGAAACTCACTGACATCAAACACCCAGATGGGTTATCTCCGCCCAGTGTCTGCAGAACCCCACATGCAACACATACAGGAAACCCTGAAGAGCCTCTGAAGCCAATTAGCATCGCATCAGACACAAATGCATCAAGTTTTATCTGCTTTATAAGGAAAGTGTTTGAAGTTTGTACCTCATGAGCCGCCATAGAATGTTGCTCCCGCTCCTCTGGTCCATTCGTCCACCGGTGAAATAAATAGCAGTTTGAGGCCAAAGCTAACGGTTTTGTAGGTTTTTTGCTCAGTTTTTCTTTAATACTTGAAGCTTGTCTGTCGACTAGAGGGACTGCATTCATATTTAGAGTACATTAGCATCTGTGTTTCAATACAACAGCATTAAAAATAGCTTTTATTTTAGTAATTTAGCTTTGAGCATCTCTTCATTGGTGGTGTTCATGGTTTTCAGCTGATCCATCCTCATACCTGCAAGGTCACAAGGGGCTGGTGCCCATCTGTGAGACTGGGTCCACCCTTAGCGGGTAGAATAATCGTTTTGCAAAGCCTCTCCCTTTCTGTAAGGGTGACTCTGGCACTATGTAGACAAAGATCATTTCAGATGCTTTGATTGTTATTGGAATGAAATTCTGACAAGTTAATTTGATTGAACCTGATGTCGGATCGGGTTGGCTCCCTCCACACACTTGCACACAACCGGTCCTCACCCCCATCTGACCCAAACTAACTTTCCCTAAGTATTGGAGACTGATGAAGGCTTTCCGACCAGGAACTGGGGGTAAAACCAGGCAGGAAAATTGTTTACTGTGACTCTAGCTGACGTCTGTCCATCAGTCGCCCGTTTCATATCGTCATCGCTCGTGAACAAGATACCAAGAGAACGACCGCCTCCTGGAAATGCATCATCTCTGCCTTGAAGAACACAAACAGAACTGATTGAAAATGGCAGTCATAAGAAAAAAAAAAGAAAGTCAAATCTTTCTGTGAAACCATTTTTCTTTTTCTAATTTACACTTCTGTGGAAAGTGGCAGATATGTGAAACCAACACATCTGGTTCAAAATTCCCCTTCTGCGTGACAGCCGCTTTATTAAATACACTCTTTACATAGCTGGCGAATCAGCAAATATCAGGCCAGCAGTTCAATACACTTCTGCATATAGACATGGTGGAAATGACTCGCTGGAGTTTAAATGGCACTTCAGAGTCGGGAGGAAAGGGAGATATAAGTGACTTTGAACAGAACATGATTGTTTTTGCCAGATGGGCTGGTCTGATTATTTCAGAAACTCCTGATCCACTGGGATGTTTCCTCACAGCCATCTCTCTGGTGAACAGAGGATGGAATGAAAACGAGATAATATCCAGAGAGCAGCAGTCGTGTAGATAAAAATGTCGTCTTGATGTCGGTGGAGGCTGGGCCGACTGGTTTCAGACGACATTACTGTTGGTTACAACTAAGGTATGTAAAGTAACGTCCCTGTAATGGACAAGACAGAGGTCAATGACTGTGCAATGCCTGTGAGCTAATGATAAACCGACGCTACAATCCATGTAGGTTTGCCTAAGTTGACAATGAAAATGTAGAAAAACGTTGCGTAGTGGTTCTTCATTTCTCGTCATATTCCTGCCAAAAAACCCTGAGGGGCGCAGCAACCAATCACAACACATTTACTAACCAAGAGCTCTGATCATGGGCATTTCCATTTATTCACAAACCCATGGAACAACACAGAGAGTGGTAAAACACACCCATACCGCCAGAAAATTGTGATCACTCTGCTTATTGGGCATTGTTGTCGGTAACTGATCTTAAGCTTAAATGTAGTCACCATGGGATGTGAACTAATAGAAGAAGAAGAGGCGGAAGAGGACAAAACAGAAGGTAAGCAAAAGGGAAAAATAACAAACATACCTTTTCCTTACAGATTGTGCCCACGATTAGATCTATGTGCTCTCTTGATTAATATGTACGCTGTTGCGATTTCATAATATTTTGGCAGAAGTGTGACACCATACAGTAGATTCAAATGATGGATGATTAAAGCCATTTATGAGTCCAGCAAGTAGATGATATTAGCATGGTGTACCTAATAAAGTGAACGTTGGCTGTACATCAATGTGGTGATAAAAAAAAAAAACAACAAGTTGAACATTTCAAAAGGTCACAAACAAGAGATTTCGGTGGGATTTGTAAACATGTTTACCTCAGACGAACTCATTTGAATTCTGGACTAGACCAGAGCCGAGCGGACGGAGACTTTGATTTAGAGGCAGAGACAAAACCACAAAGGTTATAACTTGTTTCTAGCATTAACATGCAAGAGAAATAAACACTACCCATTGTGACACAAATCACAAAAGGAAATGTGCGGGGTACATAAACATTTCACATTTCCGCATTTGCATAATCGATGTGCGCACGAAAAGATTTACTCGTATTTACCTCAGAGTTGTTGTCCATAAGCGTCGCCAACTGAAGAGGTCATCATTTTGCAGCGCTCCCTTGTTGCTCTCCGTTGTGTTATTTTCCCCTTACCATCGATCCAGAGGCCGGCCTAGTTGAGTTTTCCAGCATTGCTACAGATTTCCCACACAGGGGCCCGCTTTGGAGCCGTCCCTCCAGGACAGGTTAAGATGAGTCTAATGCGTTGTGTGGCGACGGTGCCCTTTAAGATCGGCTCTGTCAGAGACTTTAAGCAAGCGATCCCTGTTTTGCTGTTAGGAACACAAATGGAAAGTGCAAAGTCATGAGGGTTGAGACAGAGGAGTTGCTTCCACGCCGCACTTTGACTCCCTTTGAGGGCTCCGAAGTGACAGGACGCCCGTTGTGTCCGTCTCGGACAGGGAGGACCCGGCGCTCAGGCCGGACGTACGCAACGTGACAGGCTGCAGCGTCAAGCGGGCTTCAGAAACAGACAGCCAGACAAGGCTTGTGTGGTTACGTGACGCACTTTAAAACGTCCTGATGGGAGCGTGTGGAACAAGGCTATGCAGAATGGCATTAGTACTTGCACTGTGGCTCAAATAGAAAAATGCCAAAAGGTCTCTCTTAAAGGAATATTTGTAGTCTACAAAATACTCAAAATTTCAGGTCAAGTCAAGCTCAAACATAGGCTTTCCTTCCCTCTTTCATTACCTGTGACATTCAGACGCTCCTCTTAAAATTGGTGCGTGTCAAAGAGTAAAATTACTTATTGAACAGGTGGAGTTCAGGACTTTCATTTAAATGATATTGACTTGGTGTACTTTTTGTTTTGACACGCAATCCTCAGCGGACTAATCCCCAATATTGATTTTTTATCCATGGATGAGACAAAGTAAATGAAGAGACCAGAAATGCGACCAGATAGGAATCCAAAAAAATATATTTGACATACATATGTTGTTGAAATGTATCTATTTCTGGATTATGCTTGACAATCAGGTCTCCACTAGCGGCCTAGAGGTGTGCAACAATATAAATATGAGTGTGAAATCTTTAAATACAAATTATTTTTGTGAAGCGACAGGATTGTTTTAAAGTAACAGTTATCAATCTTTTTGGATAAATTTATGATGTAATTGTTTGTTTTCTAAATTGGGGGCAAGTGAACTCTAAGATCATAAATACTCCAGAAATTGCTGAATGGATTTGAAAAAATTACCAAAACAAAACCGCCGCAACCTCAAAGCAAAAACTGATTTCTAAAAGATAACGAAACAAAAACATGCAGCATGCAAAACGTGTGTGCTTTTACTAATCTTTTTTTCCCAAAAAATGTACAACAAAATTATTTGATTTCCAAGTAAAAACTGATTTATAAACAGTTTTGACAATTACATAAAATTATTTTACATGAAACAAATGATTGCATGAATATTCACTCCATTAAAAATGACTGACCTTATTCAACAGGGGTCCAACCAAATGGTGCCAGGTGTCTCAAAATGAGTTGATTTTGACATTAAAAGCTTTTCTTTTGTTTTTGGATGTCAAAAACACAAATTATGTTGATTATGATCGACTTTTAAAAGCAGTAAAACATTCAAGCGAGTAATTTTGATAGGTATTGTGAAGCCCTCCAGGAAAAAAAAAGCAAGAGATTTTTTTCTAGCAGCAATTCTTAGGCAATTTTAAGATGTGCAGTAGCTATATTACATTTTTAAAACGTGCAAGTTAATTCAGGAGTTTGTATTCTTCAATTTTGAACAAAATGTAACCCAAACATTCCTATGCTTTCATTGTGAGTTCTAGGTAGACTAAGCCTTCCCTCAGCAAGCGAGCAGATTTAGGAAATTCTAGAGAAAAAATATGTTTAGGCCGAGTCACCGAGCGCTACAAAAGGAAATGACAGATGGGCTGAGAGACAGAAGCCTGTTAGGAAGCAGATAGAGGCTGGTAAATGGAAAGAGAGAGAGAGCGTCAGACCAAAGTGAATAAAGATGGCAACTCAGAATATGTGGGTCATCCGGCCTGCAGTGAGCTGTCCCTCAGGCATACACCCTGATGGAAGACTTTGAAGAACTTTAAAGATGGATGTCGCAACGAAGACGGCAGACTTGGCTCACACGGAATATTGAAGGATCTATTTCAGATAGTTCAGAAGGAATTAATATGGAAGCAGGGAGGTCTTGGCCCAACTTATCATCTCTTGAAGGAGTTCTGATCCAAAATCGTTTGCCAAGTATTTTTTATTTATTAGTCAACTTTTTTCTTTTTCTTTTTACAATATACAAGATCTAATTTATGTTACAAAAAATAAAAAAAATCTCATACTGTCAACAATTTCATGCAAGTATGAAA
>CAEGAE010038332.1:0-13028 GCA_903067095.1 Girardinus metallicus
CTGGTAGAGGACCCGAGCTCAGAGGATGAAAGAGACCACCCGCAGAGGGTGAGAAGGGAATTTTTTTTTTTTATATTTGTGTGAATCTACATTTTTTGAGTGTCTGCCATTTTTTCCCACTGTGGAACTATGAAAGGATATTTCTTCTAAAAAATTTGATAAGAACTTTTGAAACTGCTCTTTCGTAATGTGTTTATGTTTAAAGACATTTCTACTTTGCTTTTAAAAGAGCCGTAGTGAAGGGGCCAAACCGTTCTATTTTCAAATGATGGATTAGATGAGCGCTCTGTGAGATGTTCAAAGCTTTGGCTATTGTTTTCTAACCTCTATAGAACAGCTGAATTTATACTGAGACCTTATTATGCAGAGATGGAGTTATTAACTAATTAAACTTCTGAAGGCGATTGGTTGCATATTTTATTTAGGGGTATTAATGTATGGATGCTGAAGAAAATTGTGGGACACTTTCAAATCTTTTTTTGAAAACCATGAGCCATTTTCCTTCCACTTAAAATTGATTTGTCCAGAAATTGCTCTAAAGCTGTTCCAGTAAATACATTCACAATTTGTGCTCCTACAGCATTAAGTTTTATCAACTAGTTAACAGAAAATAAAGCACAGGTCTGTTCAGACAAAAGAAACATAAAGATAAGAAGCCATATTTTTGTTCCCCCGACATATATGTGTCTCTGAAGGACAATGAAATTATGATCAGATGACTGCAGTGACCTTTTTTGTCGTCAGTCACAAACAGAAAGCAAAGATGCAGTTTACACATCAGTAGGCAAACACTACAGCGATAGCTCTGCATGCGACGTATGCTCTGCACAGAGAGAGTTAGTGAATGGGAGCGATTATCTCAGTGGAGATGATTAAACCTGGAAAACAGCCTGCAAACATGGCTGTTTATACATTAGCCAGGTGGATTTGTATTGAGTCTGCAGAGCGAGGTTGTCCTAAATATAATCATGTTTGCCTTGGGTGGCGTAGTATTTTTGATGTATGTCTTCTTGCTGTCGCCATTATTGCCATGAACTGTCAGGGGTGGAGCTGCTCTAAGTGAATGGCTAATCTAAGCGGCGCAGCTTTATGGCTTGTTCTGGGTAAAAATAGATATAATAATATAAGGTGCTTGGGTTCAACCTGGCATTGATACATTCTTTGCTCTAGGCCACAAATCACTCACTGTTGAAACAGGATGACAGGTACCTTACAATTACGCCAGGCAGCTACAAAAGCTGAGGACATGCTCTTGCCTGGGGAGAAACGGGCTCGCTCACCATCTTCTGTGTGCTCATTCCGGACAAGAGGGGCTTGTCTGCCCCAGAGCTGCGTATGGAAGAACTGAGCCTCCTCTTTGTATTAACTGTGCAATGCAAGGAGGTGTCAAGGACACACATAGAAAGGACTCTGATCCTGTCAGCATACAAGTATGTTAGGCGTTTGGAGGATGTATTTGTTTGTGTCTATGTCAGAGAAACTTGTAGTTTGCTGAGTTGACAGGGTAATGGATACAGACTACAAAGGGAGATCAGAATGACCTTAATCATGCAAATCTTATGGTGAGGATACAGAACAGAGCTAAAGTGTTAATAGTTTTTCTCCCTCAGTTGAAATAACCCACAAGAATCTCATTTCTCCATGACGGAGCCTTTCCTGGAGCCATAATGTGGCATCTCAGTGTGCATCCGTGTTTTACTGTAATTTCCCCCCGCCGCTGCAGGAGATTAACATTATCAGCAGCCACAACAACCCAATTTGTCCTCATTGCTATGGCAGGCGCACAGAATTAAATGTAATCAGCCGGCTAGCATATTTAACTTAGATGGCCCTGTGAGGACCCTTATTCAGAACCCGGTGCCAATTCAAATGGTCCGCTTCTCATCAAAATGTTCTTTTAACTGAGCTGCTGGTGTTTAAACTTCTGTCTGACAGTTTGAAAGGGGCTTCAGTGGACCTGTCAGTCAGCGGACATGTTTAAACAGCTTGCACATTTGTTCAAATAGGCCTCCTAACAACTAAACCCATGATTACAAGGATTGATAAATGGCTGTAGTGTTTCATAACATGCGTGTTGACAATACTAATGAGTACAGTAATTATGACTGCACAATTGCACTGTAGACAGACTTTTTACACATTTTTCAGGACAAAATTCTAAACTTTATCAGATGCATATTTTGCAGGATTGCTAGTATTTTCAACCAAGTTTAAAAGATTAATGCAAAAGTTCACAATGACTTTAAAGGCAGATATTCTTATTTGATCCAGAGAAGTTAAATATATTTATAAAAAAATTGGCCATATTTCTACTTAAATGATCAGTAATTTTAACAATAAAATAAGTTACATTAAAACTCAAAGATATACTTAAAATATTCACACTGTGCAGCAGCTTCTCTTAGTATACGCAGTCATTTTTGAATAGTGCTCGCCGTATTCGGTAAATCCTGTTGCATTCAGTGCGTGCACAAAAAGATGGTTTTTCTGGCTTTCAAAGGTTGCCAGATAAGTTTCTGAATACAGTGTTCAGTTTAAAATGTGAAACTTGTGAAGTTTGTTTTTCTTCCTCCAGGCGAAAAAGTCTGTTTGTTCAAATTTATTGAAGCAGATTTTATTTTCCCAGCCTCTTGTCGCCACATTCAATATTGATTGAAAATCCTCTGAGTGAGGTCAGTGTGCCAAGACCAAACACGATTTAAGTTCATTCAACTGTTTGTGTATGCTGAGAACTTTTTTTTTGTGTGTGTTTGCAAATCAATACTGATGAGTCGAGTTTCTACAAAGCGAAAATAGCCCACTTGCCAGATTTTGTGTTAGTCTTCGTGGAGGCTCTTCTTCTAACACTGCATGCAGAAGCACCGAGGTTCTGCACGTTAAAGACAGTTGAGCACAAGCTCCGAGGTCCCTGGGGCATCTGTGTGGAGCTCAACCTGGAGTCTCGCCTCCTCTCTTTCTGCCTCTTTGTTTTGCAAACGGATTGTGGGGGGAGGAAGCGATAAGATGCTGCAGAGACTCTGTTGTTTCAGGGTTCTGCTTTGCTCAGCAGTGTGATCCGACCGAATCCATTTTTTTTTTTTTCTGCGCTGCTATATTCTCCAATTACTGCATCTCGCTGAGTATCCAGCACCTCAATTTGGCTGTGAAGCCTGCAGCAGCAAAGTGAACTGGGCCGCCGTTTGATCACTTCATCTGTGATATGAGACAGCAGCTGAAGGACTCCTGAGAAGAGAACGTTATAATATTTTTTTTGTGACGCAACGTCTTGAAATCTGCTGTTATTAGCTGATGGAATCTCCTTTTATGAAGAAAGCATTGTTGTTTCCAGCCTTTTTTTATGTAGCCTGGGCATGAAGCATCTTGTGCTTTCACCAGAATTTAGTTTACCTAACTGCATTTGTTTGCAGAAACTGAGCCAGTCTTAGTGTTTTCTGCATTTTAGCAAATGTTTTGGATGGATGCACGCTTTTGCAGCTGGCTACTTTGTTGCTCAACTAAAGAGACATGCCCTTCACTGTGCAGATATGGCTGCCGATTGTGCTTGCACTGCACTGCATTGCAGGCAGGCGTCTTACCTTGTGAAACAACATGTGTCCTTTGCCTGCAAACCCCCGAGCGGTCCATCACAGATGATCAATTTTATCCAGCTCTCTATTGCTCAGCAGCAACTTAATCCTATAATACTCGGGTGTTTGTTGCAACTGAGACTATGCCATATTTCTCTGTGGGTTTCTTCTGTTGCCTTTGAAATGTGATGGGAAAATCTCTGACTTCATATCTGTGGTACACAGTTATCTTAGAAACAACGCAATGCAACCACAGAGCCAGTCTGCCTCTGCTGCAGCAGAAATTTTACAACTGTCACATTATCTGTAGTGCAAAGGCTATGATGTGCCAGCACATCTAAAGTTGTTGCTGTGGTTTCTGTTTTTTTTTTATAAGTGAAAACACAATTGCTTTTTTATATCAGTCTCTTGCAAAAATATCATAATCATTGCAGCCACAAACTTCCATATTTTATTCAAACTATGTGACTGCAAATACATAGTATCATATCTCTGCAAAGTAACAGAAAAATATTATTTTTTTAACACATGAAATTCTGAAGTGTTCATTTATATTCATCCCCGTTACTTTGATAACCATAAATACTGTAAAATCTATTGCAACAATTTGCGTTTAGAAGTTTATATCAGTATAAATAAAACTGTTCTGTGAAGGCTCAAAGGTCTGTTAAAGAAGATTATTGAACAAATAACATCTTGAAGACCAAGAAACATGGTAGATACGTCAGCGATAAAGTTGTGATGCAGCTAAAGCAGGTTGAGGTAAAAAAAAAAAAATCTTTAAACATTTTCCTAATAACTGTTTTTTACACAATATGATCAGCTTGACTACAAACCTGCCCAGACTTAGTTGTCCAATTAAACTGACAGACTAGGCAAAGTGAGCATATATCTGACAGTCACCAAACAAGCCAATGGTAACTCTGGAGGAGCTGCAGAGATGCAAGGCTCTGTTGGGACATCTGCTGTAGAAAAAAAAAATCATAAATGTCCACTTTTTGGCTTTCCACAAGCAATGTAAAGGACTCAAATAGATAAAGAAGCTGCTCTGGTCAGATGAGACCAAAACTGAACTTTATCTACAAAATGCAAAACACAGTGTGTGTCCATGATGATGCATTGTGGTTGCAGCATCATGCTGTGGATATACTTTCCCTCAGCAGGGACAGGGAAGCTGGTCAGAGTTGATGTGAAGATGGCAGACCAGGAAGAAAAGCTGTTAATGACTTGAGACCAGGGCATAGGTTCAGGATCCACCAGCAGAACGACTATAAACAAACAGCCAGAGGTACATTTGAATGATTTGGATCAAAGCGTAGTAGTAGATTTTCCCAGTTAAATCTAAACCTAAATAATTTATGGCAAGACTTGAAAAGAGACTCTCCTTTGAGTCAGACTTTGATTGACCCTTTTTGCAAAGAAAAGTGGTAACAAACACAGTCTCATTTTTCAAACCTAACTCAAACCCACTGCTTTAATTGTAGTGGGAGGTTATTAAAATTTTTATTTGCAAAAACATTCACAAACCACACATTATTTTTCCCACTTCACAATTTTGTACAACACTGAATACATTTTTTGGGTTCCAGTGTCACAGAATGTGAAAATGTAAATGGTTCAGATTAAAACGGTGAGCTGTGTCATTTCAAAAACTCTGCAATGCATTTACGATTGTTTGAATCTGTGGTTGGTCTACGCCTTCCTCTGTTTGCCAAGTTGTCTGCGATTTTCCAAGACTGCAAGCCACAAACAGAACCAGATATTACCTCCACCACTCAGACCCCAGCATGCTGAATCACAGAGACATAATGACACGGTGAAGTGAAGATGCACTCCCGCTGCTCCATGGTAACTACACAAAGGATGAATTCAAGACAGCATCCAAACAGTGTGCCCTTTGCAGCAATTTAAAGTACGGGCTGGGGGTACACAACTAATTCAGCTGCATTAATCAGACAAAATACATTACCGTGCAAATCACGGCTGAGCGAAATGATGAGCTGACATTGTTCTGCCAGTCAAACAATCTGATGCACATCAGTGACCCAGTCGTACGGCACAACCCAAGCACAAAGTGGAGCAATCAGTGGAGAAAAAGCCTCTGCTGGTTCTTTTCTTTTATTACAGACATGACCCAGAACACTGGTCTATCCATCAGCCTGAGTTTATCCAGTCACCGGCAGACTAAATGACTTCAAGAAGCTGGATGAATGACAACTTGTGGGGGATGCAAAATGTCCAGATCATCATTTTACCTCCATTTCATATCCGGCAGCTTAAGAGAAGTTCTCATGGCAAATATTGGCCTCAGAAAATCAATAAGGAATATTGCAGAAGATGAGGCAAGCTGTTATTGCACAGAGTGGGGGATTTATTCTGAAAAGTTTCTCTACCTTTGTGTAACTGATTGAATTGGTTCATGGGACAGTTGCAAGAAATATACCAAAGACTCAGCATCATGATTTCAGACACTTACAGCCTACATTCCTATCCAGGCTCCCATAGTTCCTGGTGGCGGTAGTTACGTTAGTTTGAAGTTTAAATGAAAAGAAAATGACCAGAAGACGCAGCCACGTGAAATTCTGGATAATTTTTGTTTTAATCTTTCAAATTGTTGGAACGGTTTTTGCTAAATCTGATGCTTTATTTAAAAATGTTATTGAGCCTCGCAAAAACAAGTCGTAGCACTTTTGTATAAAAGAATTATACGTTTATAAAGAAACATGAAATGTCTATCAAAGCTGTTTAGCGTTTCTTTTCTGCATTTCATTGAGTTCTGGAAGAATTATATCGCTCCAAAACATAACATTGTCTATTTTCCACTATGTCATTACTTTTTTGTTAATTTTGAGCTTTGAAGTTTATGTCTTTCTTCATTTTGCCTTTGAAAATGTTGGGTTATATGGGCTGATGCTATTTTTGACGCTTTTTGGCAATTTGTGATAGATTCTATTTGTTCAGTAGTTTATTATACTGTCAAATGGTCCAGAGCTAATCTCTGGGCTTGCAGAAACGTTCTGTCAGCTTAAAGAACTTGTAAAATAGATGTCATTATTTTAGACATTATTATATGGCACCAAATCCAGTGTGTCACAGTGAGTAACTGGAGCACTGCGAGCCAAATCCCATTACAAACGGCATTGAACTTTATATCTTTCAATGGGACAGACATGCAGTTAAACGGTTTAGGAGAAGCCCTGCTGCAATCATGCTGAGCTGGGATCCAATGTGCATAAACATTTTTGATGTCAGTGCTCGTGATTAGAATGTTTTTTTTTTTTTTTTTTCTGTGCTGCAGCACTGGCTGAGGTTTGCGGCTGGCAGGTTGAGGGGTTTTTAGTGGTATTTATGTCTCCAGCAGACAAGGCCCTGGCAAGGTGAGCTAGACGTTAACTCAGAGGAGTGCAGTCAGGCTTGTGGCCAAACGTTGTCAGCCTAATGCCGGCAAGCAGTCCAGGAGGAGCAGTCGCAGCATCTGGATAGTCAAGCTCCATTAGGCTCCTGGCTCTGTTTTACACCGGCTTGCGTTACAGCCTTGTTGACAAATGGCAGGAGAGGTGGTGTGTGTGATATGAATCAGCTCAGGGGACCTCCAGCATGAATATCATTCCCCCTCCGATGCTCCCTGATCTTTCCTCTCCCTCCTTAGCTGTTGTCGAAGGAACTCTTGCAGCTGCCTCCCTGGGATTCATGGGGACAGCATTAACTCGCAGCCTTGGTGAAGGACTAAACACAGCCTCCATCCTTGCTGTCACACTGCTGCTGACAAAAGAAAAGGACCTCTGCATTTAAACCCTTTCTTGGTCTCATGTCAGTCCAGGCAACTGCAAAATCCTTGCAGCTAATTAACTAAATACATCTGATGTAAGGGTTGAGCATCTTTGACGTAGTCTTATTTTCTGCCTTATTGCTGAAATATTCCATTGTTTCTAGTGATCTATAACGGTATATTTATGGGAAATTTCAGTATTTGAGCTTTTATTATTAATTTCAATGTCAAGATGCAAATCTGACAATGAAAGGTTGTTTTCTATGATGTTGTAGGTGCCACTGTTACAACAGATTTTCTGTATGATATTTTGGCTTTTACCAATTATAAATAGATTATTTTTCAGGAAACTTTACGTCAGATTCAATGTAGAAAGCACATTTTAAGTCAAAACAAAGGAAAGTGAGGAAAACGCCATGCATGACTAAAGTAAAGAGTAGAAAGGCAAGGCAACAGAAATGGCAGGTAACTGTATATATATCTATAATATGCAAATACATAATATGAGTATATTTTTTTTCTACCTCTTTGGCCGCTTCACTGCAACTGCTGTTTTTATTGCAAGCTGATGTAAAAAAAAAAAAAAAGAAGAAATTGCTCCCACATGTTTAACTTGATGAATGTGTCTCCATTGTGTTTGTGAATCCAGAGCAGAAGTAAAACAGATAAAACAGTGAAAAACAGCTAAAAAAACAGCTTCATCAGTTCCCTCCTCAAAGTTACTACCAAATAAAGAAACTTTGGAAACAAAATGTCAAGTATTAATTCAAAACAAACAAACATAAAACCCTTCTGACTTGTTAAATTAGTAATACTTTTTCACAGCTGGTTGTAGGTTTGGTCTCTGGTGAGCAGCAGCAGAGACCTTAAAGTTTACAATAACTTCTCATGTAGAATCAGAATCAATGGGTATGTACCCAAGCTCTTTATTTTATGTCTTGAGGCAAAGTTGCATTTGTTCTCTACTCGTATTTATGCCATTTACAGAGCCACACAATTCTAAATCTCAAGATTTTAACAGAGTAGAGCATAAAATTACCCTCTATGTGGACAATGTTGTTCTTTATTTGAGTGACACTGAGCTAACTCTCAAAACTGATCAGTTTCTTTTGCAAAGGGTAATTGTTAGAATACAAGTCACTTATTGAAAAACCAAAAGCTCTTATATATTATTCAGTCTGTCAGAGATTTAGTCAATCTGAATGAGATAGGAATCAGTTATAACTTACGCTGTAACCATATATTGGTGCATATATGTAAAAGAATGTGCTGCTTTATAGGATATTTTAATGACGCAAGCCATACAAAATTGTGTTTCTCTTAAACACACTGCTTTTCTGGAGGATAAAACACACAGGGAGAGGCTGAGGTGGGTATTGATGTGTAATGCCCTTGGACTGAAACCAGGGAGGTGAAATGGGATAAAAGGGAAACCGTCACTGATATGTTGACTCAAGGTTATCCTTTAAAGAAGCTACATCTCTCCATCGTCAGTTCTTTGTTTAGTTTGTTCTTGCCGCTATGATAGAAAAACATCCCAGCTTCCCGTTGAATTTAAAGATTCCTATCCATTCATCCCTGTGTTCACACAAAGCTTGCAGTAGTTACAGCTAAAACACAACTTCTGAGCTGGAAGAGAGAGACTGTTGCCTTCTGGGATGCAATCACAGACAGAGAATGGAGCCCACCCTTGACTTCAGGACCCCTGCCAGCTAATAGAAGTGGCTGCTGATCATTTTCAGTTAATAGGTTCAAATAATCCCCTGTGAATGTTTTGAATGACATATTTACAATGACGTATTTGCAATCATTGTGTTATGGTCTGACAGCTTAACTCCTGCTATGGCCAAATGGCTCTCTACATGCTAAACAGTAGCAACAATAAATCTGTTATAAATTTTAACGTGATATATATGTTTTTCTTTCTTCATTCCCTCCACGCTGCTGGTTTCTGCCACAGGAAGTTGAGGTTAGTCTCTCCTTGTCCTTTGTTTTGTGTTGTGCTGTTCAGTGCCTTGCAAAAGTATTAATAACCATACAACTTTTTCTCCTCACGCTAAAACCACAAACGTCAATGTATTTTTTCTTTTCCAATTTAAAGTGACAAACTACTACCAAAGGGAATAACTGAGAAGTGGAAAGAAAATCTTGACATGGTTTTTACATTTTTACAAATGTGTACAAATAGCCGTCTTTACTTTAATGCCACTAGATACTATCCAAGACATTCAAGACAACAACCCTACGCAACAAAAGCTACAATAAACTGATTTATGTAAAAGATAAAGTCTATAGAGTGGCATTGGCAAAGTCCAGACCAAAATGAGCTGCTTCGTAAAGATGAATGAACACATTTTTTAAATAAATAGATGTGCAAAGCTTGTAGAAACATATCCCAGCTGCTAGAATTGTTGAAAAAATAAAGGTTACATGAAGTACTCAAGAAGTTCTACTGAATACACACACATCAAAGTTTTCAGATTTTCATAATTCATAAAAATCCTGCATCGCTTTCCTTCATCTTCACAATTATGCATTGCTTTGTGTTGGTCTATCACACAAAATCCAATAAAACCATTGATGTTTGTGATTATACCACAACAAATGCAAAAAAAAAAGAAAAAAAGTCCAAAGATAAATACAATTGCAGGGCACGGTATGTGTTTGTTCAGTCACGTCTCGCAGGCTGCCTGATGGGTGAGAGATAATTCTTTTTAAAGCACAAACACACACCCAAATCAATATAATACAGCACATATTTCTGCCGCAGTGGAGTGCAGCCTTTGACTCCAATTCAGCTGCAACACAAACACATTCAGAGTTAGTCGCATTAACATGCAAAACCCAAACAGCTAAAAAACTTACAGCCAAAGTCAAACTCACAGATGCTTCACTAATGATAAAATAATACGAAACACAACTCATGAATAAGAATGTATTCGTTCTGAGATGGAAACTGTAATATCAGGGATGGAAAAAAAAAAAGGTAAAAACTCAAAGCGTATTCTTTTTATCTCTCACTCTGTTCACAGTATTTGGAGTGCCTTTTGGGTGTTCTTGTTCAGCTTGACTTGAGAGCTCAGTCTCCGTATCCCCTCACCAGAATAAGTCTGAGCTAAAATGATCAGACCTGATCCTCGGGGTCCTTGCTAGGACTTGTGCCAAATAGTAAGCAGTTGATCTTCGCTGTCCTGACAGAAGGAGAAATGGGTCAGAGTGGATGAAAACTGGGGAAACAGAATTTATCATTCCAGCACAACGCCTTTAGGGACAACTTAAAAAAATGTGTTCGTTTGCAAATATTCCCTGTTCACGGAGCAGGAGCGGTGACGTATTTAAAGTTCAGAGCCTGGCTTTGTGAAGATTACTTTAGTTTAGAAACTGTGTCTACATGATTCAAAATGTGTTTAGATCTTCACTGTTTACCGGGGAATATAAACAAGCCTCTTGCTAAAGATCCTCAAGATCCCTCATGTTTGCTCAGTTTTCTCAGAACTGTAGAAGTGTAAATTATTTTTGATCTGAACTGTTCTCTGACGTGTTGCCAAGTCAACGAGTCAAGGAGGGAAACACTTCAACATGTTAGTCAACACAATACATACTTGCAATGGTGTGTAACAACTGAACCTTTTCACGTTTGTTTTATTTGAGTCTTACTCCATAGACGTAGCAGAAAAATAGTAGGTAATGACAAATGATTGTCCGTTTTTTGCAAGTCCAATCTGAAAAGTATGACATTTGTCCTCTTACATTATAGATTATCTTCTTTCCCATTGAAATCCAAGGCAGTTGTGCGATAGCGTGATGTAGTTCGGAAGGGAACAACGTGCTGTGTCTGTTAATCGCTGCTTGTTTGCATATAAGACCAGCTTTACCTGCTCCACTGCACATTAGAATACGATTAGTTGTAGCTTCATGTCAAGTCGATACTAAAACACCAGGAGGGAATTCAGCTTAGAAAGTTTGCTTAGGTTTGTTGCTCCAGCTGCAACTTCGATTTTTGTATCGTTATGGACAATAACAGGCAAGGTTTTATTAGTTTTCGTTTCTTGTGTCCATACCCCAGCCTTCCTCAAAGATGTATGGTTTTCAAGACTTCTTCAAATACAAGGATAGCAGGCATTTATGTTCAACTCCACCTCAAAATCATTACTTTGTAAGAGCAAAATAGCACAAACCCATTTAGAAGAGCTGGAGAGCTCAAGTTTCTCTACAAATTCTCAATTGAATTTAGGTCTGGACTTTGAATAGGCCATTCTAATGCCTGAATATGATATGATCCTTTGTAACTTCACCACAGTCATCTAGGGTCTATCATACTGTTGTAAGATAAACCTTTTCAGTATGATACCATCATCCTTCACGGTGTGGACTGCATGTCTAAGGTGTTAGTTTTCAGCCACATACAGTGTTTTAAACATCCATCCATGCTAATACCTTGAGAAAACCTACACATTCAGTAGGAAACATGCAAACTCCCTTCTGCATAATTATTTCAGCAAATGAAGCCAGTTCTGAATGTTATTTATAGCATATGGCTCACTTCTTATATATTCTTTAATTATGTATGCTTATCTGGATTTCCATTATTGCATGAGTGAGCTTCCCTCTTGTTTCTTTCTGGCATAAATAATTAAATCGAATAATGCAAATATTTTTGTTTTACAGGACGACTACATCAGAAATGCTGAGGAGACCACCGGCTCTGACGAAAGTGAGTAGCAAAAATAAAAGTTTTTTTTTTTTCCAGAAAGAGCAAATAAGTCTAAGCTTTCATCTGAAGTGTTCTTTTACAGAGAATGTAAAAAGAATTTTACAATAATGTACACTACTATTAAAATAATCATGTTGTAAAAAAAACAAAAGGAAAATATCGCTTGCCATTATGCATCATTTCTAGGCAATAAAATGGCATGGCACCTATTGTGAAAGCATTGACTTCTTTTAGTACTTGCTGAGGTCAGACAGCTGGATTGGAGCACTTGGCTATGGTGCCTGAGCTTTGTTGAGGGTGAGAACACAGCTGTGATTCAGAAAAGTAGAGGTTGTGCCTTCAGTTGGATCCATTAGTTAGAAAAAAGCCAGCTATAATTGCTTTTGTTGCTGAGAGCTCAAGTCAGAACTCCCACCAGGCTTCATTTTCATCCACAGGGGTCGGTTCCTTGCTGAGAAAAAGAAAATCTCACCTTTCGAAATTCAGCTGCGGAGGAGGAACAGAGAACATGTGAATGTGAAGTTTTGCTACAAGAAAAATATTGTCATTTACCTGGGGCATTTAGAAAATTTACTCATGGAGAAAGTGCTTTCACAGATTCTCCGACTTTCACAAATAGTCCTTTAAAGACACTTAAGGACCTCCATATGCAGAAAAAAGTAATTATTCTCCAGGTGTATGACATTTCAAACACCTCCAAACCTCGTTACCTTTCCTTTTGTTCTGATATGTAATAGAGATTTCAAATAATTAAATTGTTATTTAAATTAAAATTCAAAAATACCCGATGGGTGCAAAGGGGTTAGATAAATCTGTGAACCTTTGATGTCAAATCAGCAGCTACAGAGATGATCATGTTCAAATTCCATGTTGTACAGTCTGAAAAAAGACATTTCACACATGTATCTATGTTGCTGGTTTCAGTTGCGGTGTTTCCAGTTTAGCTTCGGGTAAGATGGGTGGTTGCTTTGCTGTTCAG
>CAEGAE010038342.1:0-21640 GCA_903067095.1 Girardinus metallicus
TTTGTTTCAATTGGAAACTTCTCATCAAAGAGGTCAAAGATCACATGTGGGGTGCCCCAAGGTTCAATCCTAGGACCACTCTTATTTAATATTTATATGCTCCCACTGGCTCAGGTTATAACAGGAAATAATATTAGCTACCATAACTATGCGGATGATACACAGCTCTACATCACAATGTCACCAGGTGACTCTGAACCCATCAAGTCACTGAGTAAATGCTTAGAAAAGATAAATGTGTGGATGTGCCAAAACTTTATAAATATAAAACTACACTTCAACTCAAGAGTACCTTCCACAATTATTGACACTTTTGTTAAAGATGTTTAAATCAATTAATCATTGAACAAAATTTTAGACTGAAATAACTAGAAAAAAAAATCACAAATAAATATTTATTTCTTCAGCTTCCAAATAATGGTCAACAGGAAGAGGAAAGTTTCCTGTATGAATGAAAGCTGCTATATGTGTCTTGCTAAATGTCCTATATCTGTGGACAGCTAAGGAAAGTAGAGGTGCCTCGATTTGAAGGGACCTGCCACTAATTCCTGTAACTTAATATCAGCCTAATCTCAGACAAGAGTTACACCAACAGGCCACACTTAAAACTTTCCCAACTAAAGAAAAATGTTAAAATAGGATTTCTTCTCGAATTGATAATGTTTTTCTTCTTCAGATCACTTTTTGTGAAAGGTGATCTAAGTAACTAATGTATTTTAAATAAAACATAGATAATTCACTGTATAGTATTGCCTCAATAAAGCAGCTTGGTGTTAATTTATTTTAGTGAAAACATATGAAATACAAAGATTAAAATACATCAGAGAAAACCCTTATGTCCACAAAACAAACAAACGAAAAACCTCTCTTCCAGTGTCATTCCACACTTCAATAACTTTAGGTGTCGGCACTGTTCTTTTTTCTTTGTTTGCCATTCCCAGGCTTACTCTTCTATGTCTTTCTTTACAAATGGACCATGTACATCTTCATTGTCTCCACTCACTGTTTCAATCCAGATCAGTGTCTTGGTGCCATGGCCTGTTTACTCTCAGTGCTTCTCTAACCTGCCACAGCTCACCTAGTCAGAGGAGAAAGCCACTGAACACTGCTGCCTCAAGCTTAGGTCATCACCTACTGCTTCAGCTAGAATAAATGTCACAGAACAATAGCCACTATTTCCACATAGGAAGCAATATATTGTCAGTGAAGATGAGGGTTTCTTTTTCAAAAATAAACCTTGTTTCTCACAACCACTTATTTAAATTAATCTTAGAGAGCAAATTTTCATAAAAGGCTTCAATAAGCAGGATTGTTAAATGTCACTTTGAAAAAGTAAAACACAGAGCAAAGTCTTAAAAAGGAATTACAAATAGTGATTTCTGGTGCACCAGTTAGCGTTGATAAAGTTACCAGTCATTTTAAAGCAGGCATCAGGAAAATGAACATGCTGTTTTACTGCTGATTTGAACTTCACATTAGTCAACAGTTAGTTAAACCTTTATTGCTTTATTCTTCTTTGTTGAATTAAATGGTTCTGGATTTTATTTGCAGTTGTAACAATTTTGTGTAACTTGATATTGTCGGTCTTTATGACACTGTAGCTCCTGCTGTATAAGATTGGTTACACTTTGACAACTAAGACCTATTGGAATATATGTGTGACTGAATTGAAATGACTTGTTTGTGAAATACCTCGAGACAACATTAGTTGTGAATTGGTGTTATATAGCTGAGCACAATTTAACTTAATTTGATGAAATACTAGAAACTAAGCAAGAAGGATTTTGTCATTTAGCCATTCAGTTTGCAGATTGCTCTATTGGAAAGACAAAATGAAGTCAATTCCTGTAAAAGACATTTTTGCAAAACAACGACTACGTCATTGGCCCTTTGGATAATCTTGGACTTTGTGCATTTATAACATAAAAATCCACAAGAAGCACAAGAAAATGGCTTTTAGATAGCTGTCCACTGTAGTGACCGCTATGCATGAAAGGGTTAATCTGTTAATCTTTTCAGTTATTAGTTATATCATAATATTCTGGCATACATGCTCAGAAATTGTTAGGGGATAAATTAGATGGGTTCTGTAAACGGGAAGAGCCTGCTGTATACCTTGTAGTTAGGTTTAATTTCAGGTGAGTGTTCATGTGATTCACTCTGCTGATGGTGTGGGCTTATCACTGCCCTTTGTCTGCAAGGCACAGCCTTGATGGGGGCATGTTTGAAATCTGGCAAACCAGTTTGTCACCTGGTACCTCAAGTCCCTTGTCGACCTCAAGGTCATCAAGCTTGGCATTTCGTATTGAAAAGCTGGAAGGGGGTGTGTGAGATGCATCCCTGAACAGTTGTGATGGTCTGCCATAGAGTAGCAGACAACAGACCGTCTTTTTGCTGGCAGCAGGTATTAATCTTGTGTGACAGAAAAATTTACATCTCTTATGAAGTGGCTGACATCACAACCCTATCTGCTGTTCAGAAAAACAAGCATATTAATAAGCAACTTTTTAACGTTTTTACTTTGGTCAGGCACTGTATATTATTCAATAATGTGCTTATGGGCAAGCTTAGAAAGGGAGATTGACAGCCTGATCTTCCAACCCATTACTGATCACTATGTGTTATGTATCACCAACAAAATTCTTATGAAATAATAAATGTAAAGGAAGCACTAACTCTAGCCCTCACCAATCCTGACCAGTCACCTAATCCCAACTGTGTGTCTCATGTTTTATCAGCATCTCTATGCCTATGCTAAGTTTCTTTCCTATTTTATATATTTTTTATTTGTGAACTAAAGAATTTTAGAGAGCTTATAGAAGGGATTTTTTGATATGCTTCTGCATGTGTGTATCTGAGGTGATAGGAGACTAAATGTCATTCATAACCGCAGTCTTGTATTATGTGGGTCATTAAGAGTTCTTTGAAATCTCGGCTCACTGACGGGATGTTGTGATGTGCTGTTGTTGACTGCTAGACAAACAGCAGACTGCAAAAGGCAGAATAATAATAATGACATGCTACATGATAATCCTCTGATCATCAATACCTCAAGATTTGAAACAGCAATATCTTTTCATTCCGATACATTTTTATTTCCCAAAGTATGTTTTGTTTATTAAACATAAAAATTAGCAATAATATTAATATAGTATTACAAAATACATACACTCCTTATAGTTTTTCCATTGTTTGTAATGTTACATGACAAATTTTAATATATCTCACTGGGTTTTAATGTTTTCTTTTAACATTAAAGTTAATGTTAAAAGAAAACATTAACTTTTCTTTTAAGAAGTTTAAGTTTCTTAAAATGTGTATTTTTTTTTAGAAACATCTAAATACATCCAAACATTCAAATGAGCTAATCCACAAAATAAATCATTATCATTTTGCTGTCTGTTAGTACAGCTAATTCCCATTGTAAAACCCAGAGGTCCTGAAGAGAACACCTTTTATTGTTTAGGTCTATTTTCACATTCTGGAAATAGAACATCCTGCACTGAACAACAAGCATCAAATAACACATATACAGTTGATAAAAATATTGAAAATACAAATCCCACAGGTTGCTTTATTTATTATTATTATTATTTATTATTTTCTTCTTTTTTTGTGGAATTCACACAAATGGCCTGTAAGGACTTCATGTTTGGTTGGTAGGGCCTAATTTGCCTCCATTATCAAGGAACTGTAGGACCAACTTGCAATTAGCCGTTAATGCCAGCTGTAAGGATTAAACAGGAGGACTGTGCAAAAGGGAATTTGCTCTTGTTCACAGGTTAAACCTTGGCAGATGTTTTTCAAATATCTAAGATGTACTTCTGCTCCTTCTTTAACCACAGTTTTTGGTCTCTTGTGTCCACTCTAATGGAAATTTCATTTACCACTCCTTTTACATATCAGACAACAAAAAAACATAAGCATTTAACCAACCATCCACACCCTTTAGGTGTCTACCCTTTAGACACCTAAAGGGTAAAAACATACCTCTGCT
Organism: Girardinus metallicus; assembly: GCA_903067095.1. Lineage (NCBI taxonomy): Eukaryota > Metazoa > Chordata > Actinopteri > Cyprinodontiformes > Poeciliidae > Girardinus > Girardinus metallicus. The sequence continues at coordinate 3,998 of CAEGAE010038342.1, forward strand.
CATTTGTTTATGTTATGTATTTTTGTATTCTACTTTTTAAAGATAATATTGTATCTATTGACTTGGAATCAAATCCTTCCTCAAAAATTATGTTTGCATGACTCTTTCATTTATTGAGTATTTTTAGTGAAAGGATTAAATGTCTGAAGAGTCTACAGTTCTACATAGAGTAGCCTGGTAAAAACTGGCCCCTAGTACTACACTTTGCTTCGTACAAAGGGTTTGGGGTCTTGACTGTCGAGAAACAATTGCTTCCTGGAGGCGGGACTACGCTGAGGTTTTAATTTTACCCAATCGCAAATGTTGTCTATAATGCCAGCTCTGTAAACAACCATCCTCAACTGCGAAGAGAGAAGTTCAGAGCCGAATGAGGAGGCTGTTGCTGTTATTTCAATATTTGGAAGTGTGGCCAGCACCAACCGAATGGCTTCTTTCACTTCCTCCGTTGTCATTGCTAAACTTCAAGCTGTCTACAATTCTAAAACAGCTGAAAATCAATGTCATCCTTCACAACTTCTCCTTCTGTTCGCTGATTGGCCCAGTCAAACGTCGAGCAGAGAGAATTTGAGTTAAAGGGAGAGAGACTGTGCTGGAAGCAAGAACTTTTTTTGAGCAGAACTGCACAGGAAGGCAATAGCCAGACTAACATACAGAGTTAGAGAGGAAGAAAATAAAATAATAAAGGATGCATAAATTATTGATTGCAACATAACACTACTACTGTTCCTCTGGGCAAACCTCATCAATATTTTCCATACAATTTAACTCACCACTGCTAGGATCTGTCTAGACTCAAAGCAACCTTTTAAATGATGTTTTGCGCTCAGTCATTCACATAATGCACACATCTGCATGCATTTTTCCATGCAGTCCAACATCCATGATGTATTATTAAAGATATGGTCATCACTATTCTTGGAGAAGCTAAGAAGACCATTATTTTTTTCAGCTCAGCTGCTAAACTCTCTGTTGTGTCTTCCTCATTGCAAATGATGGAAAACTGTTCCACGTTACAAAAAAAAAAAAAACACAAGCTGGACTGATACCCTTGTCACTGCCGGTGAGCATAAATTCAAGGGGACAAAGCAGTTTATTTCAAGTCCAAGAGGCTGTCAGCAATTCTTTGGGCTTGTCTGTATGTTTCCTCTCCATTATGTGCACTGCCAATTGAACCAGAATCAGAAGGCAAATCCCAGCAGTTGACAGCAACAAAAAACCTACATTGTTTTGGAAACATGTGATGCAGAAGCTTTTGTACGAGCTGTGCGGATTGTGGGTTGTGGTTGCACCCCAGGTACGTTCTGTAGCCAGATTATGCCTTAGGCTAGCTGGCTGAAATATTGGACAAGTTCCTAGACTTTTATATGTCTGCACAGGGGTATATGCACAGCTTAGCACCATGTAATATTCTCTAATGTCAGACTATCAAAAGTGGGAATAGGGGATTTGCTCCTTCCTCCACAACAGTATAACCTCTATAAAAATCCATAATCTGGCATTTGTAATACAATACGAACCTTGTTTGGAGACATTTTAGTACATTATCCAAAACAAAAACAGTGCATTTAAATAATGGACAACAAAATATGTCTTATTCATGATGAAATGTTTAAATGTTAGTCCACGTTTGTGATGGTGATTTTTCTACTTAGTTTTGAAGGCAATCATGCGATGATGTCATTTCAAATTTGGCACAGGGCTGAAAATCTAGCTGGTGGTAATGTCTCACCTGAGAAGAATATATTTAAAAGAGTTCATCAAATACTCCTTGGGGCAGGGTGACCTCGATATTCTGACGAATAGTTCTGAAGACAGAAACACATCATCCACATCTCATAAAAATTTTATAAATGCATAAATATTGAGAAGTAAATAAATATTCTTCATGGTGTATGATTCTTATAAAAAGTTAATGAAGCTCCAACAAATGGGTCTTTTAGTAGCTACCGGCCAAACACCGAATGCCTACTTGTCAATAGTTAACTCTTTGTCAGCTATTTAAATATACAAAAAACTAAACATTTATTCCAAGATGTCTCACTTCAGTAACCGACAGAGTCATAACGTCAGTGTCTGTGTTTTTCATTTATTCATTTCCTACCAAAAAGCAGAGTGCAAATACTCTACTTTGTTTAGCCGACACATCACAAGTAGTGATCATAAAGGGTTGAATCTTTACTGAGGAATTTTGTGGTGCAATGCCATTTTGACTAAAGGTTCCTGGCTAAATTCCATCGAAGGAACCTCACATGGAAAGATAGCCAATAAACTCATACTGAATTAATATATATTTTCATTTGGATACGTTTATTAACAATTACTGTTGAAGATGTAAATCATACATCCTTGCTGTAAATAGGGTAAAGTAAAGAGCATAGGTTCACTTAGGCATACATAAGTTTCTTGTGCATTAATCCATTCCAACAGAAAACTGTAGCTAAGTGATCAAAACACATTATTTTGTCCTTGTATATCCAATTCCAAAAATAAAAGTCAAAAGAAAAGCAAAAGGTCAATTAATTCAAAAATTGGAACTGTTATACATTTGTTGTAAACCATTTGACTAGTATTCAAACCATCAAGCAGAAATAGTTTGGAGGTACACAAAAAAAAACTAATCAAAAATGAAAGGACAAAACCAACTCAAAACCATAAAGGTAAAACTGAAGCTCATGTGTTAATTCAGTGTTCCTCCCATTTTCTTTCTTGACACCTGACTCTTTCATTCCAGACTGCAGTCTTTTTGTCTTCAAAGATCATGACATTCCAATCAAGAAGAAAATATACTGGAAGTTTACTAGCTACTGAAAGAGACAAAACAAACAAATTCAACAAGCACAGCACTGTGGAAAAACAGACATCTGGTCCAAACAGTGGCCCTCTTCAGCAGCGCAGTGTGTGTGGTTTTGTCAAGTTGACATTAATTAGGAAAAACGCTTGGTACCTCAAGCCATGGTTGTCATACACCTCCTCTCACCTTCCCCTTGTCTGAAAAAATAACTCTCACTTACAACTGCATGACTACATGCTTTCATGAAATATTTTAATCTCATTTATTGGGTAGCCTTTGAAATGAAAGCACTTTAATCATGGTGGGGGGAGGGGTTGATAGTTGCTGTTGCTTTGCTTTGACAGATGGATGTATATGAGCTTGAGGGAGGGCAGAGTCAGTAAGAACAGTGTGCACTGCTCATCCCCAATTTAAATGCCAACCTATTTCAGACCCTGAGGTACAGAAGTGATATTATGATCATTATAAATCTTTCATTTATAGCCGTAAAGCACTAAAAGCTGGCTAGGACATTGTGTTTTTTAAATGAATCCATTTTTCCTTGAGGTATCTAAACATCTTTTCACATATGTGGTTATCTACAGGCAAAAGTATGTCCAGGGTGGATTTATGTTACTTAAGCCTGGCTGAGGCTGTTTCAAACATGTGTATACTCAGTCATGTAAACAAATCTTCGAAACACGTCAATGAAGCAAACAACCACAGCACATCCTAAGAAAAAAAAAATATATATATATATATATAACATTAATCAATCAATCGGCCAGTTATTGTTGCTAGGCAACACTGACTGGTAAGCCACTTTGGACAGGCGTGTATACTGTAGACTTTGGTACCTCAGCAGATGACAAGTATGGTTTATTTACTGAAGTGGGAAAAGCATTCAAGAAATGGAACTGGGCCCCAAACCAGTTTGAGTTCCCAATAGAGACCCACAGTTCATCTTTCAGCTGGGGCTTTTTGTTTCACATGTTCTCCTCATGCGTTTGTTGGCTGTGGTTCTTTCACAGTCCAAACACACGCATGTTTGATTAATTGGAAATTCAAAATTGTGAAAATGAGAAATACACAATTTTCTGTGCCTTTCTACGAATAATGTTAACATCTGATTTTCAAAAATAATACAAAAGAATACATATGTCAATTTGAGCATAATATTTTCTTCATTTTATTCTGCATTTGTTTTTCTAGCCCCAATTAGCATTCATTCATTAGCAGCAGCAAGAGACACTACACAAACCTTCTTCAAATGAATAAATACAAGTTGCACGAAAATGTGTTTTAGACTTAGATAACTTTGGAAAACATTTTCAGTTTCTGCAAACCAGTTTGGCTCGTCATGTTCATTCAACACAATCAGATGAGCTCTAGGAGTTGTTTTGCAGCAGACAAACTGGCTTTGCATCACAGCCTCAAGCGTATTTACTTAGACTTTTCACAGAGCTGCTTTTGAATGTTAGGCACCAGCACTGTCGGATCTCAAAGGAACATGCTTAGTCCCAGAGAAATTAGGTGGAAGTCATGGTGGCTGCAATACAAATGTCTGTCATGTTGCCTTTTTGGCATGTTTTTTTTTTCTCTGGATCAGTGGTCACATGGAACTGCTCCTGTAAAAACAGCATGACTAAGCAGCAAGTAATGAATTTTTTTCTGGTTTCTATGCAGCAGTTTATTCTTCAACCTAAGCGTCCATTGTGGCATGTAGACAGTTGCATGTCTCCTCCCACTCCATATTTCTACATGTGGTACATTGATAGGGATCTCCCCAAACCCTTTCATCTCCTCTGCTGGCAATCCAGGACTGACTATGTTGGCTTTTGTCAGGCTGTTCTCTCTAGATATTTAGGTATTCATCGCACTTATTCATGTTTCCATTGGGCCTCATAGCTGTTGCCTGCCTCCAGACGGCACCCCTGAGAAGAGAAAAAACGAGTTGTAGGGTAAGGAACCACAGACAGTTCAGGGCTTTTATCACCTCTGCTCACCCGAATCATCCTCTTTGTGAAAATCAAGACAATGCAAGTTGGAACTTGTTTTATGCTTTAACACCTCAAATGATCTCAACTCATTGCTTTTATCTGATAGCTTTAAATTCTGGCTGAAATATTCCTAAATAAATCTGTTAGAGGCAGAGAAATGAGAACAACATTTCTCTGCCTCTCCAATTTCTCACCTGCATGTAGTTTAAATTGGGTCCCCTGAGATTCATGTTCTTACTAATATCATCCCATGTTAAACTGTATCTCTACTGGTTGTGCTGAATAGCACTGTGGCTTCTAATGAAAACTGATTATAAGCTTCAGGATATTGGCTTGAGTCACTTAATCTGTAGGTTTGTCAATATAACTTTGTCATCGGCCCTGCCTTGTGTTCTAAAACCCTCTGAAGCTTCCCATGTTTTATTTTTATTTGATATGAGGCAATAGCAGTTAGGAGAAAAAAGGAAGTCAGCAAACATAAGGGCACATCTGATCTGTGCATTTTTGAATAAGGATGCAGAAATATTTTACTTCTAACAAACTGTTGGTCAAACAGTATAAATTTTGCTTGCTCTTTCTGGGATCCATCCAGCCTTTGAAGGAGTTTAGGTGAATTGCTTGCTTTCAGTCTTGAGCACCATCTTAAGAATTTAAGGCTAAGGAAATTGTTTTTCTTTTTAAAAATCCACTTCTTGCCTTTTGAGGACTTCCTCTTAAATATGTAATATTCAAGAATGTTGGAAAAAAAAGAAGCCAAAAGCTCTGTCTGTCTTCCAATCTTGCCTGCACAATTCAGTTAATTGAAACTGTTGAAATTGTTAATTATGTCCAAACAGCTACAAAAAGCTATATTTACTTGTAAAAGAAAACATGCTTATTTGCAACATAACAGAGCAGAGAGTTCTTTTTTTCTAAGCATAAACTCTTCAAGGAGCCAAGTCTTTGGCACGAAGTGAGCTACTTAACTCCATTCTACCCTTCTGCGTGATCAGCCTCTTTTATGATCAATATTTGACTACCCTTGGAAGAATGTTAGAAGAACATTACTTCAGATGGAGAAAACAAATTGTAGCTTTTAAGCTCATGTCAGCACTGCTTCAGCTCATTGTTCTGGCATTTGCCCTTCATGTTTCAGTTTACTAGTTTTAAAGTACTATTTAGTTCTTCACAGTGATTTTAATATTTGCTCCAAGTGCTGGCGAAATAACATCTTGTTTGCATTTGATTTGTCGAGAACCTGTTGTAATTTAAAGGACACTTTCAATGTTTTTCAAAGATTTAATAAGACAGTATTTCACATTTCTGTTACCATTTTAGCCTACTATTGAGAGTACCTATAATTCAGTATTTATACTGAAGAAATAGATTTTCTTAAATTCTATTTTATTTATCAATTTTTCACAGGTCAAATAAATACAACAAATACAAAAGATTTTTCAAAATCAGTTAGACCTTTTAGCCATTTTTCTTGAGGAATTCAGACATTGGGTAATTATCTACAATTGATAATTAAAGAAGACTCCTGGCTACGCTTTTCCCTAAAACATGCATACAAAATGTTTGCTCCCCTGTGTTAAATTGTTAGCATCTCTGTGATGTAAAATAAATAGAGCAAAATAAATCATTTTAAATAAAAATCTAAAAAGTAAGGAAAAGGTTATTAACCCTGGGTTAAATATGCAAAAACAGTTTTGATAATAGACAAAATATATGGTATGTTCTGGTGAAAAAAAGTAGGACTTTTTGGCCATTTGTTCAAAAATGTATATTTAGTGCAAAAACAACATTGGACCTCACTCAAATATTTGTATTCAGGATGAAGCATGTTGGTGGAAGCATCTTTCTTTGAGACTGTTTCTTTTTTTTTTGTAGTTCGAAATGGGTCTAGTCAAGGCTGGGAGAATTACGAAGAGCTGCAAATACAAGTCAGTGTTGGGCCTGTCAGTCTCATAACGCCAAAGGTAAAGAGAAATGTGTGCCGACATTTTATATCCAATAAATGTACTCATATAAATAATAATCACAAGAGATTTTAATGATTTCCAATGAAAAATGTGAAGGGAATTTTTAGCTAAAGCTGGTATCAACTGAGCAATAAACAGACAGAAAAAGAAGAGCTTAGGTTTTTAAACTTCTATTTTTGCAAAACTTCAAACTTGAAGATCTTGAAGCTGTCTCTTCAGTTTTACACCCACAAGCAAACAAGATGACAAATGTTATGCTGCCATTAGTAAACCAGATTAAGACTCTGGGTTTACCACCACTCATTGGGTTTTTAAAAAACTCTGATCTGTCTGTGCACAGATAAAAACAAACAAATGCAAATTCAAATCCACCTCCTTCCTATATTTTCTCTCTTCCTTCTTCTTTCCCTCTATTTCCCCTCCTTCACAGACTCTGCCTCTTTTGCAATTTCCATCTGTTCAAATGAAATATACTTGGCATCTGGAAAATGCCCCTCAGCAATGAGGGACAATATATCTTACAAATATCAGATGTCCAGTTGTGGACCATGTAATATTTATAAGGGGACTGTGGCAGTGATGTGATGTGATGTCAGTGTTTATCATGAACAAGTGCCCCTCCAAAGTTCTCCAACACCTGCCAACTATGAGACAGGTGAGGTGTTTGGCCAATCCAGACACTCATTTACATGTTACCCAGCAGTCACAGTTGACCTAATCACATCAGGCATGCTTGTCTAATTAATTAATCATGTGTAAGTGAGGCCAAACTCAGGCTTTGATTACAGCTCCCATATTGTTTTAAATATCTGTTGTTTGTTTAGTGACATGAGGGCAGACAAAGGACCAGATGGAAAGACATTTTGAATGAGAAGAACACAGAGACTGTCCAAAAACAATAACAAAGAAAGATGTTATGAAAACTAAAACAAAACATCATGTGAATATATATATATCTATAAATGTTGCTAGTTTTTTTTTAAGAATTGTATCTTGGCCCACAAAAAATGAAATGTTAAAATTTTGCATGTAAACTTTGTTTTGTGCTCAAGAAAGAACAACAGATGTGAATTTGATGGGTGTAAATGCATTGTTTTATAGAGCTGGTTTGAAATTCACAAACCTAAGTAACAAGTCTATTGCCTCCTATTAATTCTCACCAATTTCTTACTAACATCTTACTTAACAAAGCCGAGGCCAGTGAAGTCATGTTTGCTTTACATGGTGAAAAGACTCTCAGAAGAAGGTACTTAAAATCAGCATTTTTTTTTTCTCTAACAGTAATCATTTTGGCAACTGCACTGAGGAAACTGTCGAAGCAAAGAGCTAATCTTCTGCTGTTGGTGCCTCAAGCTATTCTGGTCTGTCAATATGCCTGCATGGAGTTAATACTAGAATATGAATAGCTTCTGTATGAGTAGTTTAAGATGCCATTGCAGGCTGACTGCTTTCAAAGGCAAGCAGATTTTACTGAGATTTAACAAGATCGGTGTAAAAGAAAGATAACTTTTCTGGGATGTATTTTATTTAATGGAAGTGCACCAAAGACTTATCATCATTAGACTATGAAAAAACATTCAAATAAATATCTAAACATGAGTAGTTTCTCTCATCTAAAGTGGTCCTTTATTTCAAAGATTAATTTTCCACATCCCAAAAAACATTTTAAAAAATAAAGTAAAGCACTTGAATGTATCTGTTTTCAACAAAGATATCTCAAGAGGGAAGTGAACTTCTAACCCTGGCAGTGTCATCAGCATGCTTAACTTGCTGAGCTTTAACACTTCTTCCAAGAATATCCTTTGCACTTTAATCCTCCTATTTGACAGCATGTCTTTTGTGACAGGGGCAGTCAAAACATGTCTGGAGTGGGCCCAGTGGCAAAGTAGATGTCCACCGAGTGTTGTAAGGTCAGCAGTGTTTGCAAGCAAAACAAAAAGGCTTGAAGAGAGGTTAGAGGCTTCAGATGTGGCTTCAGCCCAGGCTCTCTGTCCTTCTTTAGCGTTTTAACTTGACCCACCCTCAGGGGATCTGTTCCTCTTTATCGCTCGTGTCTGTCTGTTTTTCACTGCACCTATGTGGGCTACTTAATGATTTTCTGCCTTACAACAATCAAAGACAATCCTATCCTTCTGTAATCTTTCCTGTACCCTAAAGAAACTTCTAGACACAAAAACGTGAAAAGAAAACGTGGATCAGACCAAAAGTACACTTCTTCTCTAATATTATGGGACCCAACAAACATGCATGAAGAAATTTTCAAGTAACGTCCTTATTGTCAAGTTAAAATGAAGTATTGGTCACAGACAAACACTATTCAAGGAGTCATGGAGCACCAAAATCTACAGAAACATTGATAAATGAGATAAATTATTCATTTATCAAAGATTTCACACGTTTGTAAGTTTTTGTTTTCAAAAAAGCTGAATTACGTTGACCATGATTGATTTGTAAAAGTCACAAATAGTGTACAACATTTAAGAAGCTAAATACTTTTCATATACACAGTGATAATGAAAAGTAATGAATATGTTTTTCAGACTGAATATTTTTACCTTTGTTGAGAGATTGTCTCGTTTTTTTAGGATAGCCTTTGTTCACCTACAGATGTTCAGATTATTGAACTCTATGATAGATTAAAAAGACATACCTTTCTTGAAAATGTCCTTTGTGGGAAACCTCCTTTGACATATTTTGTGGAAAAGATTTCTTCAACTTCACCTTTTTACACGTTTTTTGTATGTGTCTTGGAGCTACGAGCTAAGTATGAGACGATTTCAACATTGTAAATGTATTAGCCTACTTCTTCCCCTGCCTGACCTCCCACTGCCCATCATATTGGTCTGTGTCTTAGAATCAGACATCAATAGAAGAGGAAAAGGGATGAAGAGAGGGAGAAATTGGATAGGGATGTGCCGAGTGTTGTGTGCGTGTGTGTGTGTGTGCAAAAAGAGAATGGTGGGGTGCACCTTAGGGAACTGTCTGTCACAGCCTTGCTATGTTGATAGACATGTCAATTGTGCCTGAGAGGGAGGTATTGAGCAAGAGAGGGAGGAGAACATCAAAGATGAGAAAACCGATGTGAAGCAAAACGAAAATGAGAAAAGGGCAGATGTCTAACATGGTTTTTCATCTAGTATTATAAATCAGAGCTGCATGGATTAAATTCTGTGTTGGAGCTGAAATCATTTTGCTGACACAAAAACTGATTACACATGAAATAAAAAAAAAGCTAAACAAAGTCCTCTACAACTTGTTGTTATCAATGCCATTTAAAGATGTTTATTGCTATAGATTTTGACCTGATTCATTGTTCACAAAGCACTCTACCATCCACTTGAATAGAATGCTTGTGGAAATTTTGCCATTTCCAGAAGAGTGTCTGGTCTTAACATAAGACCTCACATCAGCTTAAAACCAAAAGAAATAAACAAAATTGCTTCTCTAAAATGACATACTGAGTAACTGAAATTGTCGCGGCCCAGCTGATGCAAAAATATTCTAAACAGAAGTATATAAATGCCTGAAAGGTTCCAAAGACTTCAAAAGTCAATCTACTGAAATGTAAAGCTTTTTATAGGTTCTAGCAGCCTTTATTGAAAAGTACATGAACAGGAAATGAGGAGGATACAGAAGGGGAAGACGGGCAGCAAATGGCCCAAGATCAGGAATTGAACCTAGAACAATCACTACATCCCGCCCATGCTGTTTACACTCTACCAAGTGAGCAGCCCTAAAGTGGAAAACTTTTTATCAATGCTTCATACATACACCTTTAAAACTGATAAAAAATGTTTAGATAAGCAGTTTATTTTGGATATTTATTATAAATTTACTAATCTTTCTATAAATTTGAATTAGTTGAACAACAATTTCAATAAAGTAAACTTCATAATCACTTTAATGATCTCTAGTGGCATGTTTGAGTGTTATTTAAAGAAGTTGTGTAATCTTCTCTATTCTGAAGAATTCATTGTGCCAAGGGAATTTGGGTAGTTTGCACATATGCATCAGGTCTCAGTTTTGCTCTTCTTTGCCACCAACACAACTTATGTTAACTCAATAAAACATAAGAAAAGCATTTTTTTTTATTTTTCTTTGATATTCTAAATATGAAAAACTTTTAGGTTCTAGCATTCATCATGATGCAGGGACAGGATCTGCCTGGACAAATCGTGTAGGAATGGAGTTTCAGTAAATTATCTTTCAGATGTTAAAGGTTTTGGAATAAAACATCCGTTTAATTCAGGGGTAAAAAGCTGTGTGAAGTAAAAGGATCTGGTCTTGAATTATACAAAGATAGCTATGTTTAAGCAATATATAATTCACATGTAATTTCAGGATTAAGACATACATATTTAAGTTGACACCATTGTTGTGGATTGGTTACAAGGGGTTCTTTCACACTGTGACAATGACAAAGGTGAAGTGATATTCTCCTTGTTGTTTTGAGTTGCATTACATATTTTAATTACCTTTACATTGCATGTTTACGTTAATAATATTTTGTCTCCTTAAAAACAAACTAATTTGCTGTTCTACAACGTGTCTTCATCAGCATACATGTAGAAATTACAAGTTTATATTAGCACAAAATGAGTTTCATGTTGGAAGGTGATTCACACTGAGGGCTGTTTCAGGACTGGTTAGCTGACAAGTTTGATGATTGAAACTTGGCCTCTCAGGATAACATGTGGAATGTCCTTGAGAAGGAATTCTGAACACCACATGTTCATGATACATTATTTGCAAGAGCACATATTTGGGTACAAGCCTTCATCAAACTGAGTGACACCTCTGAGATGGTTCTAACAGTAAACTCAAGCTGCAAATGCAATCTGCCTTACTCTCAACATGCTATATATCAAAAGAGCACTTTCCATCAGGGCGGTTTATTTAATCTGCAGGATTCCTATCTCTCCTTCTGTCATATCTGTGTCACCACTGCTGCCCACTCTGCACTGCATGCTGTCTGCCTTTTTCAGCCCTCTCCTCCATCCCAGCCTCCACCTGTTGGCTTTGGGGAAGAAATTCACTCATCAATTCAATATCATGTCGAGAACACCTGTTCAAAGGGAGTGATGGGATCAGAGCCTGAGCGACAAACTTCAGTTACATTTTTATCTAAAACGTAAACTGTGTACTTTATGACTGCTCCAGGCTTTGTAGTTTCATACTTTGTAGTAAAACTACTTGTTTTGTATGTGTAGTTTCACTAAGTAAAAAGCAGGAGTAAGCCAATGACATAAACTTCCATTCAAGTATTACTTTCCTTTCAAATTAGAAAAAATTAAAAACTAGAAATAACTGCATATTGCATTTAAAGTACATATACTTTGCAGTGCAGCAGTCTTCTGTGTCTCTATGGCACATCAGTCACTGGCTGTTACCAGTGCTGCCTCCTGGAGAGTGAGCATGAATTTAAAAGCTGCTTCTAGTCCTCCAGGCGATAAAACAGCACTATTTGTCTGCAGTGCATTACACTCTGCAACAAAGGCATTTTGTATGCTTTGCACCTTATGCTTCTCCCTCTCGTCTCCCACCATTGCTTCCACTCTCACTATATTACACTTAAATACTTTTGACATTGGGTATCATACAGATAAAATCAAGAGGGTGCTGCTCCCTCTCAATGCCTGTCATGGTTCTCTTAACATAAGATTTCAGATTTTGTGGGGAAGTGCTGTGCAAAGAATTCAACAAACTTTATTGTGAGCAATAACAGCTTTTTACAGCTATTTACTGTTTTAAAGAAGCCATTGCACATATTTTGGCTTAGAAAGGAAACCTACATGATGTCGGCCTGTTGTCTATAATTTATCTGCACTGTAATTACAAGCAGTCTGAAAACAGTAATTTCAGGCATTCCACACTCTCCTTTGTTTTTTGTCTTCTTCTCTTTCATTCACTCCATGTTTCTGTCCCTTCATACTTCTTTCATAGCACTTTCCTCTGAATTCATCAACTGTTGAAGATTAAAGAAAGAGACTGCCAAGCTCCCAGGTCCAAATTAGATCCACACTTCCTTAACAGAACACAGAAATTGGTACAATGAAATTTAAAGGTCAGGTTATGAAGACCTGTCTCTCTCTGAAGGGAAAAGCCCTACTTTTCCCTTCAGTTTTCTCTTCTCAATACATTTTTTGCTATTTATCAGATATTTTGTGACAATTCTCCAACTTCAAATACCTTTCTTTGTTATGCTGGAAGAATGGTCTTTTTAAAATGTCAACTTTGGTAAGTGTTTGATCATCACACATCCAACATTTTTGTGTTGGATGAAAACCAACACAAGAAAATTCTTATATCAATTGCCTTTTAAATTCTATAATATTATATGCATAGAATGGGTCATAACATATTCTTTAAGAATGTCAGTTGGTACATACCTTACCACTAATTGACCCCCAGGTAAAATCACAAAATCAGAAGGAAAGGGAAAGACGCTGCAAATTAGGTAAACCTCTAATTTGTTTACCTTTGTGTCTTCCAAAGCCTCCATAGAAACCTTTTTAAAGTGCATCATCTCTCGTGAAATACTAGGACAATTCAAACAGAAATATATTGGGCGCTGACAAATATTTAAGTTCATTTAATTTATTTATTTTTTTATGTTTTAATGATCTAGCCACACTGGCAGCTATGGTAATAACTGAAAATACTTTGCTATTGGATACTTATTCAATAATTATCAAAGTAGTAAAGATTATAGTGCCCATACAAAGATTTTTTTTTTTATCAATATTTGTTATTGTGGGTGTTTTTAGCAGTAAGCTGATTTACTTGAGCTAAAGACAGTTTTTTTTCCCGTTTTTTTTTTTTAAAAGAAAAACTGTATATTACTTTATATATATTACTGCAGTAAATACATATATCCACAACTTTATCAGCAACCCTGGTACTCATGTATAAAGAGTGTTAAATTAAAGTTATATATTACTACAGTAATATATAGTACCAGGGTTGCTAATAAACGTCTCATAAAGTGCCAACTCTTAACAGTAAGAGCTACAAAATTTCCTTAGTGACATATCAAGTTTCTCTCAGAATTTTTAATAGTTTGAAAAAATCTGAAGTGTTTGATTTAAACAGCCATCTATATGCTTGTTTGTCTGTAACACCAAAGTTACAAACCAAAGTGCTTTGCTGATGGCAAAATGACCAACAGTTTAACTGTTTTCTTCAGATGATTTAATATTTATTATTCTTAAAGTTAGACTTTCTTTTTTTTTAATAACTGTTTAAAATGGTTGTGTGGCTGCTCCTCACAAGTAAATAAATAAAAAATTATCTCATTATGATTGCTATTGGGTTACACTGAGAGCTGCCTTAGAGAGCTGAAGTCATCAAGCATTGAATGAAAAGCTTTTAATCCGTTGATGCAATATATGCCTTCAAAACGGCAACTTCATTGAATTACACTGGAGGACCTGCAATTATAAATGCAAATTAACACTCTGTGGGACACCAATTTTCATAAAACTTTACAAGGAGTTACACTGTGTAAAGAATTAGGAATCACAGTTCAAGAACCTTCTTTACCATATCACTGATTGTAAGTGACTATGTTCACTCTACAGTGAGAATATTGTTCATATCAACATATTTCTGGCACCAAAAACAGATGAACAAAAGCCACACACACATATATATATACATATTTTTTGTATTGTTGTTAAGCCCTTTGCCATTTGACAGTAGTTTGCAGCTAATCACACTACCAGCTAGCCACTCTTTAAGTTTGACAGTTTAATGAAGAAGCTACAAATTGCTTCATTGGAGGAGCACAAAACAAACAAACAAAAAAATGATACTAGACTTCTTTAATTGACAAGTAAGTTACAAGTAAGTTTTATACCCCCAATAATTATGTTTTACCCTTTCAGTTTTTTAATAAGCAAAAAAAAAGTATGGGTGGGGGAGGTAGTCTGAGAGTGAGAGGTTAAGTAAACAAACAGCATCAACAAAAACTGAAATAGAAAATTCATCTAAATTTAGTATTCAAAAATCATTTTGCAAATGTCTGAAGCTTCTAACTAGCAAATGCAGGTGCACAATTAAACCATCACAATGATTTGCTGCAATTATCTTTGATTACCCCCTCCCCCAAACGATGAAGTAATCATGAAATACAAACTTTTCAAAGTGCCACTCTTAAAGATGAAGGACTTCTTTTTGACTTATGCATACACACATATGCACCCACCCCTACACACACCCACCCACCCCTACACGCATACATACACGCATACATACACCCATACATACACGCCTACATACATACTTGTTGTTTGATTACTCTCTTAGAAACAGCTCTGGGAGAGTATAAAAGAAGAGAAGAAGTACAGAGTAAATAAGGGGAAACTGAAAACAGACAGCACATAACTCTAAAGTAACTAAGAATTCAGACATTTGAAATCACAGAGAAAGAAACTACAAATAGATCAAAATTACTAATGTAAACTTAAAGTCAGACAGAACATGAAATAGCAAATCAGGCCAGAAAAATATTCAGGATGGAATACAAAGAGTTAAACTTTGAGATTTTATCAGGACCATATAATTTGTTAGTGCTACAAATAAAAAGGAGATTCAGTTGAAAACAGACCTATGCTACAGGCTTCTATGTAAAAGTTTATTATTTCTGTTCAGAGTCATGGACATTTGTGATCTCTGTTTTGTTTTTACCATTCTTACCTTATCTTTTCCTTCTTCAGCTGGCAAATAATTTCTTTTTCTGACGTTATACATTAAAATTGATCATAGTTACCTGCCAGCCTCCAGCTACTTCATTTCCTACATCCTGCATGAAAAACAAAACACAAGATGTCAAGTAAGTCTAACAGGTCTTGTACAGACAGTTTAAATGCCAGTAATGATTTTTGCTACTTGACTATTGATTAATTCAAATTTCTACCACAATTTTTCTACGAAACGTCAGTATTTCATGACTGCAGTGTTTTCATTTGGAAATATCCCAAGAACCTCTTTACAGATTTTACTTTGAAAATATGCCAACTCATTCTTACTTACCTAAATTAATTTAATCACTTACTTAAGGATCAAAAATAGTACAAACGAAGAGAAATCAATACAATTAACCTATTTTTCCATCTTGCACCATTGAAATTTACAGTCATTTGGGTTTTTAATCTCCTATTCTACTAACTTTAACTGCCACATTTTATGTAAACACAGTAAAAATAACCTCAGTTTTGCAAATGTAAATCTTGTCAGAGGTCAGTATAATCAGCGTGAGCCCATTGTGAATGGGTAAGTATCAACACAGCTAATGAAATTGTAACAGAAGTGATTCATCACTGTCATGGCATCATTATTCCAATAATTTAACTGAACATGGGTCATCAAAACAAGCCCTTGCTAACTAGAAATCATTCATCTTTTCTCTGTCAGTCTCTCAGCTGTTAATTTAAAGTGAGAGGATGTTTATTTGTGAGCATCATCAGCCTTTGCATAACTATTTGTGATTGGATGCTTGATTAATTAATTAGTGTGCTGGGGGACTGGATTGTTTGCTGGATTGATTGACTGATGGGTCAAAGGTAGGATCCTTTGTTTAGAGTTATGAGTTGTGGCAACTGATAAAAAGCATGTAAAAGAAAGGAATCCTGAATGAACTGTAATGAGTTTATATATTTGAATGCATAAATGTACAATACATCAGTAATAAAAAGGAGGTTCAGTTGAAAACAGACCTATGAAATTCGTTCTGAGATGATGGAAGGTCTGAATATCGGGAGACTATTTTGGTTGATGGCGCTCTTCAATGACGCACGAAAGAATAATACAGTACCTGTAGAATGACAGACAGGGAAGGGGGTCTGAATTTTACAGAAAGAGGGATCAAACAGTGTGTTCCAACTATCGAGGGATTACATTTATTCTATGCTAGACTCAACCATCTATCTTGAGACGGTTTGTGCATATGATCAGGAGGCCTCTTGGGTAATTCCCTTTTGAAGGTTTTCTGGGCATGGACAATGTCTTGCTTCTGGATTGGGAATGGCTGGGAAGTCCTTGGGAGAGTGTCAATGAGCAATATCTCGATTTCCCTTCTGGATCTGGATCTCAAATAAGCAGAGAGAAATGGGAGAAAACAAACAGAAGAGCAAAATGATACCTTTTCCTTCCTTTGTGTAGATAAAGCTATACTATTTAACATTTATACATTTATTTTTTACATATCACTATTTTTTTAAGATTTAAGTGTGTAATTAGTTACTTGAATACCTAATCTGTTTCATTTACTTTTCTATTATTTCCATTTATATCTTTATTTCCATCACTGTGTTGTACTTTATAACCATATTTTAAGGCGTATTATACAAAGTTCATGAAAATAATTAGTTGAGCGTCAACTTGTTATAATAATTGCATACAATAAATGTTGTGTAATAAACATCTAGATTGCCACTACTCAAAAGAAATGTTTTCAGCAGAAAAAAAAATAAAGATAGAAATGGTAGCATATTGTTGTATTCAATTGGAGATCATTGGATCAAGATAAAGAAAGTGGGATTCCACAAGCAAATAACCACAGTAAAACATTAGCATACACTGACAAGGATTAGCCAATGCATCACTTTGTAACAACATGTGACAAAGGGAGTAGCAAGTTTTTCATTGAACAGTAGTGAAGCCCAGCTTCACCTGCCAAAACTTATTCTCCCACTACAATAAAAAATAGCAGGGTCACTCTGACATAGATGCTCAGGGTGTTAGCTGTGTCTCAATTATGGATGTTGTTGGTTAGCCTTGGACATGAGTTTGAAAAGATTCACTTTTTGATCTTTTGTGCCATTTAAATTGCATTTTAGTGGCATTGTTTTGCACCAAAATGATTCTGTACACAAACAAAAAGTTTTATTTATATATATATAAGATCGGA